>JAJKFI010000162.1:1449937-1461886 GCA_029204185.1 Lerista edwardsae | reverse complement strand
AGACCCCTTCACCTTTTGTACAGATTGGGGGTGGTGGTCATGGAGGAAAAGAGCCAAAGAAACTGAGATGCATAAGAGATTGATTTGTTTGGATACTCTTATAGGAAAGAACTGGGCTTCCTAACATTGAGCAAACCATGGCTTTGTGGGGTGGTACTTCTGATAGAATAGGGACATGGTGGCGCAGCAGGTTAAACTGCTGCTGCTGGGCTTTCCGACCGAAAGGTAGGGAGTTCAAGACTGTGCAACCGAGTGGGCTCCTGCCAACCTAGCAGTTCGAAGGCACTTAAATGCAAGTAGATAAATGGGGACCACTTCGGTGGGAAGGGAACGGCATTCCATGCACTACAGCATAGAGTCATGCCGGCCACATGACCACGGAAGTTTGTCCTCGGACAAAACGCCGGCTCTACAGGTTTGAAATGGAGATGAGCACCGCCCCCTACAGTCGGTCATGACTAGACCATTTGGTCGTGGGGAAACCTTTACCTTTACATCTGATAGAACTGGAATGCGCATTGTCTTCATCAACAACTGCTATGCAGCTAGGAACAACAAGTGGATTATCGGCAAATCTGGGAAGAAAAAGATGTCAGAGTTGTCTGAACTTGCAAGGGGCTCTTTCATGGAACGCAATGTTGCTAGTCCCCAGCTCCGTTTTTGCCCAGGACTGCTAAATTTCATGGCGAAGTGGATGTCCTGTGGGGCGGCTGACTTGTTGGAGGGCCTTGGTGGTGTCCTGGGAAATCCACATTTCCAGATCAATCTCACACTCCATTGCACTCCCTTTCACGTTGGGAGTGAGAGAGCCTCTTCTGTCTTGGGAAGGGGAAGTCCCAGCAGATCTGCCAGTTGAATCGGGGCCCAGGGACGCTCTCCGCCAACTGGAACTCCATCTTCTGAAAGGGAAAACCTCCCCCTCCCCTTCATGCCTGCGAGACCCACCAGCACTGTGGCTGCCTCCCCTCCTCTCCGCCTGTCCAGCAGCCTCCATCCTTCCACCTTCAGGACTCTACGCCGGAACATTCGACTTCATCTGCTGAATGCGATGACTTCCAACAGCCAAGAAGGTGCCTGGTTCGAAATGTGCCAGAAAGCAGAACTGTCTGACAAGCTCTTGCCACCGTTCAAACTTTGTCCCAGCTGTGCCTGAAATGGCAGGTTCTGCACTCCCAGGGGGGTGATCGGGCAGAGTTCAGGTTTGGATGATCTCCTGTTTGTTTGTTTTCCAACTATAGCCCTGAGATCCACTCTCCAAAGGAAGTCCCATGATGGTGACACAGAGAAGGATCTACTGCACTCCATGGGCCATGCGCTGCTCGCTGATGCTCCAGGTCACCACCCTCCTTCCTTCCCCATTTCCTATTCCCTCCACATCCTTTTCTTTTTCTAATCCAGGGCACGGAGAGTGAATAGAGGGAGGCACCCCAGAGGCGTCTGTAGAGGGGGGGTCACAGCCCTGCGTTTTGCAAGCAGCTGCCCCCCTTCTCTTCGTAGCCATTCCCAGTGGCTAGAGCAAAAACCCCATCGATGCGGCTTCAGGCAGTCTGAGGGAAGGACCAGCCTGAAAAGACTTCTTCACTTCTGGGACGGTTGAGGGGTCTTGGGGAAAAAAGAGTCAAAGAAACTGAGACGCACCAGAGACTGATTTATGCAGGTTCTCGTATTTGAAAGGGATGAACCAGGACTCTTAAGGTTGAAAAGAACACAGCTTTGTGGGGTCGTCCTCCTTATAGAACGTGTATTGGCATGTTTGTGGATCAACAACTGCGTTGCGTCCAGGCAGCAGCAGCAGCAGCAGCAGCAGCAGAAGAGTCTGAACATGCATGTTAAGCTGGGAAGAGACTGTGACCTCCCCCAAGAGCATCAGGGCAAGGGAGGCGGTCCTTGTTCAGCCATGCCCCCTTCTCACTTGCATAAAAGTGGTCAGTTCCTTCCTTCCCTGCACACACGGGCCAGGACCTCTCCCTCGCTGCTAGAGCTGTTCTCCACAGGAATGGGTTTGCTGCCTGCGCCGTCCTCCCTGACTCCAGGAGTGGTCCAAACGCCCTGTACGGTGGCCCTTGTGGTGGCCAAACTTGGCTTCTTCTGTGCCTACTGTCCTGGGAGGATGTCCTGTTGAACTCAGTGGAGCTTACAGTACTTTTGAGAAAGATGCCCAAGATGGGGCTGCCCAGTCCATGGATACTGAACATGATTTGTAGCACCATCTCAGCAGGGGTGCAAAAATCCACATGCCCATAGGCTCGTACACCTTTGCCTGGCAACTGGGGCTCAGATTCCTAAGGAGCTCCAGAACCTGTTTCAGTGTGTGAGCTCAGCTTGAGAAACCAGCGTTGCCCCACCACTGCCCTCTCCCCTCAGCCCCTTTCTCCCCTGCCCCCACAACTCCTCCCTGCTTCCTGCTTCCTTTCCATATCCAGCAGCTCAGCAAGGAGGGATCCTGACCTTGGCGGAGGGAGAGAGGCAGGCAGGCAGGGTGAGGGTGGTGGGCATCACGCACGGCCCCAACCCTGGACCAATTGCCTCATTAAGGGCGTTCCCCGAGCATCCCTCTGCTGCGTGAGAGAATTCGGCAGAAACTGGTTACTTCACACGGGAAGTGTCCACACTGGGGTGTTGCTTCTTTGTAACAGCTTTAAACATTGAGACAGACCTTGATGCTTATCTCTGGTCCTCCACCTGCCCTAACGACTTCTGGGTCTTGTGTTGCCCAAGAGGGGAGGTCACAAAGTCATCGTATCTGTATCTTAAAACTGGCCCTGGCAACTGGGCACCCAGCTTGGTGCAGAGCTCCATCAAGTACTGTATTGAATTTACTGAGTCGTCCAAAATAAAAAAACTAAATAATCTGCAAATGCCTGAAGTTCATATTCTTCATCTTTTACTTTAAGACCAATAATTATATTATCACTAGCTGGTCCTTACCCAGCGTTGCCCGGGTACTTTTTTTATCCCAAGCTTCTTAGACAGGAAAAGGAATGAATTCTATAGTGTCAAATTGAAGTAATGTTATGTACAGGTAATTAAAAGTATAAGTACAGTACAAAAATTATAAAGTGAAATCTTTTGCAAATTCACTATAATATTAATTTAACTCAGAACTTGATTATAAACAACATTTTAGTTTCACCTCCAGGAGCAAAAATAAATAAATTATTGGGTGAACCCACCCTAGAGTAGCGTACCTAGTAGGGGTGTGTGGGGCGTGTGGGGCCCCTGGTGCCATCTTGGAGCATCACATGAGAGGTTGACAATCAAGATGGCAGCAGCTTGGGAAGCAGATTGCCAGTCACCTTTCTGCTATGCTCAGAGCTATGCAACCTCCAAGATTGCAAGGAGCCAAAGGGGCAGCACTTTGGGGGTATCGTTCACCCCAGGAATGCCATTGCTGCCTCTGTCCAACCCACTGCCAATGCACACTGTAATAATCTGTGTATAATAATCTGCTTGAGTAAGAAGCAGATCACTTCCCTCTTTACTGCTATCAAATTTGGGAATGCTGAATTTCTGGTTTCATTCACAGGTGAAGTCCAGCACTCCTGAATTTGACGACGACACTTTTTTTTATTATTTTTTGTAGTGCAGATCCAAGATGTCATCAGGTGGCATTCCGGATTGTGTGTATAAATATCCCTGTGTATAAATAACTGAAATAAATGCATGTCTGTCTCTTCTTTGCTCCTGGTTCCATTTTCTTCCCTCTGTAATCTCCCTGGATGTATGGATTGTATGCTCCTCAGGGCAGGGACTCGTTCTCCTTGTCTTTGCAAAAGTGGCTTGCGCTGAGATGATGCAAGAGAAATCATATTCAACACCATTTCAAAGAAAGAGGAAAATATCTCACGGTTGATTTCTGTCCCCAAATAACCGCACTTGAATTTGTTGATGCAGCTCAGGAGACAAAAGGCAGACAGTAATGGCATCATGTCCTACTGCGGCAAAAGAAATCTGCCACATGTAGAAATGCTGACAATTAAATGCATTTGCTTGAACTATTGCCTTGTTGTCACAGATGAGAAGCCCTCCTTGGACTCCCGACAGTAGAACTTGTTTATGTGGTGCAGTAATCAGTGGTTTTAATGCACTGTTTTGCCCACATGCGGTTGTTGTCAGCCTGCTTGTTATCTATACTCTTTCATTCATGCACAGCGTGTATTTTGAAGCAAAGACTCAGGAGAAGCATCATTTTCAATTTGTTTTTCTGCCAAGCTGTGTGGGGAATGAAATCTTCAGGAGTCGAACAAAACAAAACAGGCATCACACAGCCAATGTGTTTTCTGTCATCTCCTCAGCGGCGGCACTGGTTTCTACTTGCATGCTACAGTTCCAAACGGATTTTGGATGACTTCTTCTTGAATCTAATTGTTATCAGAGCACAATCCTAACCTGGAGTTAGGCTGCCACAGTTCGTCCTGCAAAGTTTGGCCAGCACAAGGGGCACCATAAAGTATGTATGGCAGATGTGTTTCAGCATAGACAAATGTAAAGTGATGCACATTGGGGCAAAAAACCAAAACTTCACCTCTAGGCTAATGGGTTCTGAGCTGTCTGTGACAGCTCAGGAGAGAGATCTCGGGGTGCTGGTGGACAATTCAATGAAGGTATTGACCCAGTGTGCGTCAGCAATTAAGAAGGCCAATTCCATGCTTGGGGTCATTAAAAAAGGGGTTGAGAATAAAACAGCCAATATTATCATGCCATTGTACAAATCGATGGTAAGGCCGCACCTGGAATATTGTGTCCAGTTCTGGTCGCCGCATCTCAAAAAGGACATAGTGAAGCTGGAAAAGGTGCAGAAGAGAGCGACGAAAATGATTACGGGGCTGGGGCACCTCCCTTATGAAGAAAGACTGCAGCGTTTGGGGCTCTTCAGCCTAGAAAAGAGGCGCCTGAGGGGGGACATGATTGAGACATACAAAATTATGCATGGGAGGGATAGAGTCGATAAAGGGATGTTCTTTTCCCTCTCTCAAAACACCAGAACCAGGGGACATCCGCTAAAACTGAGGGTTGGGAGAGTTAAAACAGATAAAAGGAAGTACTTTTTTACTCAGTGGGTAGTTAATCTGTGGAACTCTTTGCCACAGGAGGTAGTGATGGCATCTGGTCTTGATGCCTTTAAGAGGGGATTGGACGAATTTCTGGAGGAAAGGTCCATCGTGGGCTATAGGCAATGATGGATTGTGCAACCTCCTTACAAAGGTGGTGGGCTACTGGTACCGGGTGCAAGGGAGTGGCAACAGGATGCAAGCATCTTGTGGTCTCATGGCTCCCTGGGGCACCTGGTGGGCCGCTGTGAGATACAGGAAGCTGGACTAGATGGGCCTTTGGGCTGATCCAGCAGGGCTCTTCTTATGTTCTTATGTTCTTATGTTTAGACTGCGCTTGGAGTCAGAGAGGCCAGCACACAGATGTGCGCCATCCTCCCTGACTCCGAGAGTGGTCCAAACGCCACTCCCTTGTATCTGACATTCTGAGGTAAATTTCTGAGGTAAATTTCTGAGGTAAATATGAGATAAATAAAGCAAAGACTGGCCAGCACAAGGGGCACCATAAAATATGTTTAGACCATGCTTGGAGTCAGAGAGGCCAGCACACAGACCTGCTCCATCCTCCCTGACTCCAAGAGTGGTCCAAATACGCTTCATGGTGGCCCTTGTGCCGGCTGAACTTTTTGGCCTGTCAGCCCAAGCTTAAGCAGTGCTGGACTAGCAAGGCTGGTGCAGCAGGGCTGTATCCTAAGGAGGCAGCAGCAGCAGCAGCACAGCACAGGGCAAGGAGAGGTTTTCCCTTTGCACCTGAGTAAGCCCCAGCCAGCCCTATGGGGCTGCCCAGATCTGCGTCTGCTGATTTGCAGGCACAGGTGGATGTGCGCAGCAGTGGCCCAAATTGGGGCCACCGTGGCCAGGGATGGGGCTTAGGATATGGCACAACAGCCATCGTCCGCCACCGCCTCCGTTGCCCCCCACTGCACCACCCTGTTCTGCCCCTGGCACACCTCTGGAACACCCTCTGCAATGTCCTGTGCCGACCAAGGGTTGCCAGTGCTTGACTGGTGCACAATCAGTGCAGTTGACGGTTGCATCAGCGCCCGAGCATTGGCACTGCCACAAGTGCCGGCCGAGCGCCTAAGAGCCAACATGGATACGCTTTACGGCACATTTGCTACAGCGGCCAGCAGGTACAAGAGTGCAGCGCCGGCTCTAAAGGGGGTATAGGATTGCGCTGCCCATCTGTGGATGCAAGAAATTACTACAAACTGACTACTTGGAAAGGCACAATAAACTGGCAGGTTTAGTGCACTGGAACATCTGTAAAAAGTACAATCTTCCAGTGGCACGAAAGTGGTGGGACCATAAGCTGGAAAACATCATGGAAAACGAGTGTGCGAACGTTTTATGGGACTTTTAGGATACAGATGGATAAACACCTGACCCATAATACCCCTGATCTGACTGTCATAGGCAAGGAAAAGAAGAAGGTGACAACAATCCAGGTAGCAATACCAGGAGATGCACAAGCGGAAGAAAAGGAATTTGAAAAGATAACAAAATATAAGGATTTGTAAATTGAAATAGAACAGCTACGGAAAAAGGATGTCACCATTGTGCCAGTTGTAATAGGAGCATTGGGCGCAGTCCCAAAGAGACTTAAGCAATATCTTAAAGCACTCAAACTCACAGATATCTCAGAGATGCAACTGCAAAAGGCAGCCCTTCTAGGCACTGCCCACATACAGAAAAAATACCTCTGAACATCCCAGTTCCTTGGGAAGGACCCGATGCTCTGAGTATACCAGTCACTACATCTGTAGTGACTGTGCAAAAGTATAATACTACGAGTATTTATATGCAGCCTTTCTTATCATCAGATTTCTCCTCCAACTTTATTTAAGGCACTTTGCATTGTCAGTCTTTCTCTAAATCCCCATAGGGATTTTTTTTTTACAATACGTAAGTTCTAATCTTCCATGGAATGTGTCCATTCCAGATGGTTCTGGCATTCATCTCCCACGCCTGGCTGACAGCGACTCATCACTCTCACTGAGGGTGGTCTCTCTCCTCTTCTCTCACCAGCTGGGATGACTCAGCCCATCAGCAGCTTTGTCAGCCGCTCTCGAATACTTCTGGTGATCGCAAACCTGCATTCCCAGGTGTACATTGGACATCATAGACAGCAGCATTATTGTTCAACCATTTGCATTACTGACAACACATATGGACACAATCAGATTTAATTTCCCGTGGTCCTCGAAGGGGAACTGAAGCCAGGTTTGGTCCAAAACCTCAGGAATTGCATCAGTGGGCCAAATGCTTATCTGGTGATGCACCTTTACCTCTAAAACTCTAGCACTTCTCCCCCCATTAGAATGACCCCATTGGAATGACCTAGACTACCTCCCACCACGTGCAATTCTCTATTCTCCTTCACATCCACATCGTCTTTCATCCAGTCAGCTGGCACTGGGGATGAACAGGTGTCCCTTGAACTGCTGCTGCCTGAGGCAATCATCTCAGTAGGTCTATTAGACCAGCCGACATCTATTGAGTCCTGAAAAATGACTGTCTCAAGTGATTCAGACGCACAATATTTTAATAAAGTGTTGCCAAAGGCCAAGAAGTTGGAGAAATAGGGGCATTCAAGCATAGGGCACTTTCTGGGGCTCATAGCCATTTTGATGGAGGGATGTTGGTGAGGAAAAGACATGGAGGCAAAGGTTAAAGCACCCCTCTGCACTGTGGACCTAATCCAGATCAGATCCTCTTGCAGGTGCTTCTTTATACGCCCTTAAATATCACGTGAATAAAATCTTGTGTATTTAATTGCCCTACATGGATGTTCGGGATAATCAGGGTAAAGAAATTCTTTTATTTCTGTTACTGGATTAAGTGCTTTCTGGAACTGGTGTAATGTTGTTCTATCTAAAGAAAGACAAAACAAACATGTGAGAAAGGTTTATCCAGATTCGCCAAGAGAACAGCTCTGTGAAAATGTTGGCATAATGTAACAATCATGTGTGATGTCCATGATTCTTGTTCTTTTCTTTTTTTCCTACTCTTTTTAGCCAGTTGAATTCAGGCCGTTTGGCCATTGTAGAAGCTTGGCCATTGGAAGCCACACTCAAAAGAATATCTAAAGAAAGAAAGAAAAGATGTTAGTTAAAAGAGAGGCTCCCCAATAGAGCAGCTCTGTGAAAAGGTTGCCACAATGTAAAGACCACGTGTGATAAGAACATAAGAAGAGATGTTCCTGTCTTGTTCTTATTTTCTCCAAAGAGAAAGTCGCAATATTGGAAAGAGCCCATAGAAGATGCTGGTGGAGACCTGATTCACTGGAAACTCTTTCAGGCCACAGCCAGCCAGATTCCCAGCTGATAGCCCTGCTCTAGGCCTGAATGGGTTCAGAGCGATTGGTCTCAAATTTAGGTGGTTTGGAACCTTCAGAAGCCTGGCAAATGGAGGCAGGCATTGCCATAGTGGCGCAGCGAGTTAATCCGCTGTTGCTGGGCTTTCAACCGCAAGGTTGGGAGTTCGAGACTGTGTGATGGAGTGAGCTCCTGTTGCTTGTCCCAGCTCCTGCCAACCTAGCAGTTCAAAAGCACCTAAAAATGCAAGTAGATAAATAGGGACCACTTCAGTGGGAAGGTAATGGCATTCCGTGCGCTACGGTGTAGAGTCATGCTGGCCACATGACAACGGAAGCTTGTCCTCGGACAAAAACGCCGGCTCTACAGGCTTTGAAACGGAGGTGAGCACTGCCCCCTACAGTCAGTCACAACTAGACCATTCGGTCGTGGGGAAACCTTTACCTTTATTGCCATAGGAAACATGCCTACATTTGCCTACATCCTGCAGTGGAAGGTGTTCTGCTGCCTTCCTGCCACCCACCCACCCAGGGGCATAGCTAATGAAAGTGTAGCCAAGTGCAGAGGGCAAAATGTTGCCCAGGAAGAATCATCACAACAGGAAGTGACATCACAGTTGAATTTTCATTTTTCTCTGATTCATTGACCATAACTCTTGATAGAGTAACGATATTACACTCTGGTTTGTGTCATGGCATCCTGCCTTCAATTCCCTTTCTGACAGGGCTGTATTGTCCATTAGGCTGAGTAGGCTGAAGCCCAGGGGCCTTGCAGGGGCTAGGGCTATTCAGATGGCATGTTTAGGCATCAGCCTAACGCAGGGGGCTCCAGATCCGGCCCCTGAGGACTCCCCATCCGGCCCACCACCCCTCCAGGCAGCAGGAGACTACAGCAAGCCCCACCTTGCCAAGGCTTGGGAGCTTCCAAGCAAGTCTGTGGGCCATTTGTGAGGAGAAGCCCACCTGCGGCTGGATAGCCTAAGGTTGGGGGTTGGCTGCAAAAATGAGCATGTGCGCACTTGTGTGTGTGTGTGTGTGTGTGTGTGTGTGTGTGTGTGTTTTGTCACAAGGCAATAGATGGGGAAAAGTGATGCATTGACTGAGCTGCAGAGGCCTTATTTGCAAAGGCAGGAAGGAGAACTTTGCCGCCTGCCCATCTGTCCATCAGAGGCCTCCATTCAGTGTGACAGAAGGGGGCCCAAAATACCCAGGGTTCCCCGCCATGGGTTAATATGGCCAGAGACATCATCCGGGCGCACCAGGAACCGGAACGCCCGGATGATTGACAGCCCTCCGCCCCTATGGCGGAGGGCAGCCACGCCTCACAGCACCTCACAGCGCCCAAATCGCTTCATTTCAGAGCGATTCGGGACGCGAGAGAGGGAGGGCGGGCGGGCCCAGGAGCAGCTTGCCTGTCCTCGGAAGAGGCGGCGCGGCCCGGGCCCATCCGCAGAACTGGCGGAACGGCGTATCGGGCCATTCCGCCAGGATGACACCACTGAATATGGCCCTGCTTTCCAATGAAATATAACATGATGGTATTATTCATACACACCAAGTTTTTCACAATTTTGGCCACTAATGTCAAGCTTAGTTTGTGGCCCCCTAAAGCTTGTTGCCCGGTGCAATTACACCCCCTCCACTCCTTTAGCTATGCCCCTGCCACTCACCCTGCTCCTGGCTTGGCAAGCAACTGGCCAGCCTCCCCCTTTTTCTTTCCCCTTCCTTGTGCTCCCTTAACACAAAAAGAAAGGTCAGGGCATCCATGCACTCATTGGAGCCGCTCTGTCAATGGCAGTCTAGAGAGAGCAGAGAAGGGGGGGTCATTTCAGTGTGCTGCCCCACCAGCCTGGTTTGCTTGATGCAAACCTTCCAGGTCACTTCCTAAAAAGGGTTGTTCTCACAGTTGCCTGTTCATGGAGCATTGTGCACAAAAAGTGACATCCAGATTAGATTATTGCAATGCGCTCTACGTGGAGCTGCCTTTGAAGATGGTCCGGAAATTACAACTAGTACAGAACGCGGCGGCTCGGGTGGTTGCTGGGGCACATCAGTTTGATGCTGTCGAGCTGTTGCTTCGGCGACTACACTGGCTGCCGGTTCCGTTCCAGGCCCAATTCAAGGTGCTAGTTTTGACGTTTAAAGCCCTTTACGGCTCGGGTCCAGGGTATTTGAGGGACCGCCTCCTTCCATATAATCCTACCCATGCTCTCAGATCATCTGGGGGGGGGCCCTTTTGACTGTGCCGCCACCAGGAGAGGTGAGAGGGACGGCGGCCAGGAAGAGGGCCTTCTCGGTGGTGGCCCCCCAACTTTGGAATACCCTCCCCTTAGAATTGAGAACTGCTCCCTCTTTGGTAATATTTCGGCGGGGGCTGAAGACCTTTTTATTTCGAAAAGCTTTTAATTGTTGACAGGCTGGCTGGCTGGCTTTTATACTCTTGCTTATATTTTATGATCCACAGGGCTTGTTGTTGTTTTAAATTTTGTTTTTAATATTGTTTTTAAATTATTGCTTTTTAATGTTAAATTGTGAATTTTATTGTATTCTATTGTTTTTGTTGTAAGCCGCCTTGCGTGCCTATGGGCAGAAAGGCAGGGTATAAATAAATCTATATATATAAAGAAGAGCGTATGTATGTATGTATGTATGTATGTGTGTGTGTGTGTGTATGTTTGTTCCACATAAGCTCCGCAACGCCTGGACCGATTCGCGCCAAACTCGGCACGTGGGTGCCTTGGCCCCCCGAAACCATCGCTGCGCGGTTTTGGAACGGATCGCGCCCCCACGGGCGTGGGTACAAGCGAATTTGTGGTTCTCTGTGGACGGCTATGGGCTGAACCGAACATTCCGAGGCTCTGGTGATGTCATGATGAGATGCAAATGACATGCGGAATCTTCAGGCAGCAACTGAACTCCTGACAGTTGGAAGACAAACAGCAGCCAATCGGATACAGGGCCAGGGAAATGTGTTCTGTGGACATGTGGGCGGTCCCTGCTTGGCAGTGGACAGTTGGCACAAGGTGCTGTGGCTGTTGAAAGTTTACTTTCTCTCTGAAAGTTTACTTTCACTGTGTAATGTAAGGCAATTGGGCAGGTGCAACCAAAGGCTACAAAGATGAAACAACAGTGTACACAGGAAACATCTGAGGAAAACAACAACAACAACTTGCAACACTACGTCACAGAGCTGCTACATCTAGAGCAACAGAAACAGTACAGCAGCGTGACAAAAGACTCCACGGTAAGAGAGACAGGGCTGCTACATCTAGAGCAACACAAACAGTACAGCAGCGTCACAAACAACTACAGGATATGAAACAGAGGGCTACTACACCTACAGCAACGAAACAGTACAGCAGCAGGGATGGGACATATAAACACCCGGGCACACATGTGAGTGGGGGTGGGGTCAGGGATGGGACATATCAACACCCAGGGACACATGTGAGTGGGGGTGGGGTCAGGGATGGGACATATCAACCCCCGGGCACACATGTGAGTGGGGGTGGGGTCAGGGATGGGACATATAAACACCCGGGCACCCATGTGAGTGGGGGTGGGGTCAGGGATGGGACATAT
>JAJKFI010000162.1:1399785-1415084 GCA_029204185.1 Lerista edwardsae | reverse complement strand
TTGCTGCTGTAGCCAGTAAGCAATGCCAAGATGTTGCTTTTCCCTGTGAGGATTGGCTAAAACGGTGCCGGAGAGGCGTGATTTCCACTGCAAGGTAAGGCTTCTTGCAAAACTTAGAGCTTTGCCCTTCCTTAGATCTGCCTCTGGCTCCCAGCTTTCCACGACCCAACTGACATCAGGTCATGACCCACCAAGTGTCTAAACTTGTGGACACCAAGCATCCACCAAGGCCTACAGTTTGAATAACACTGCTATAGAGATATTTGGACTTCTAAAAATTTTCTGTTGCTGAAAGGATTAGTGCGCTACACAACTCGAAATCATAGACTTTCTCTCTTATCAGATTCTAACTTTGAGGTGACATACAGGATAGCCAAATCTCTAGTGGCTGCGATAACCATCAGGAAAAAGAGGGTGGAATGTGGTTTGCCTGGCTAAATGTACGGGAGTTCCAACATTTAAACTATGAGTGGAAATGATGGCCCTAGTTTTACTTTTTTAAGTCAAAATTAGTTTTGAGGTTTGAGACAGGATATAAGGCAGGGATTAGATGAGGTGAGATGACCTATTTTAAACATCTAAAACTGAAGGAATTTTCAGGGCTATGATTTATTATATTTAACCTTTTATGATTTATAGCAGTGGTTCTCAAACTTTTTAGCACCGGGACCCACCTGTTAAAATGACAATCTATCTGGGACCCACCAGAAGTGATGGCATGGCTGGAAGTGCCGTCATTGTGATGCCAGAACCTACTGCTTTTCTGAGAAGGCAGCAAGACGTTGGGTGATTTCTCAGCCATTTCCCCACAGCAAAGTGAATCAGAAAGGGAAAAAAGCCCCATTTACAACCTTGACACCAGCAAAACAGCCACACATCACTTCCCCCTTTCCAGCATCCCATCTCCCCATATTTTCAATATGGCTGCTCCAGGCGCTTCGCGACCCACCTGAAATTGGCTCACGACCAGCGGCGTCATGCAGCCGGAATGCTGGGCGGGAGGAACGGGTGAGCGGCAGCCCGCGGGGGCGGGGAAGACGGCGAAACGGAGCGGTACGCAACGGGCGGGCTGCCGCTCACCCGTTCCTCCCGCCCAGCATTCCGGCTGCATGACCCCAATGCTCATGACCCACTAGGGGGTTCCGGCCCACACTTTGGGAAACACTGATTTATAGGCTGTTTATGTTCTTTGTGATGTGTCTTTGTTCTTTTCTTCTGTGCTGGTCTAAGACCATAAATAAAGATGTCTGTCTTAAATTTAATTTAATTTAATTTAGCAGGCGGAGAGCAATTCTCGCTACTCATCCCACAGGTTGATCTTGCTCTTGCCGCTACTTGATCTTGCCTACTTGATCTTGCCGCTGCCCTGCTTTTTCTCCCTGAGCTTCCAAAGGAGAAGGAATGATGCAGCAGTGAGATTGTAAAGCCACCTCCACCGTGTCCCTATTTCCCGGTGGCTTTGCCAAGGAGACCCCCGGGGGGAGGAGCAGGGCTGGCTTTGAGCCAATGTGACCAATGTCATCACATCGGGCCCCGCGCTTCAGGGGACCCCGCACTGGCAGGGTGAGCATATTGCCTGTGGCTGCAGCTGGGATCTCTATGGGCTGTAAGTCAGTGGGGCGAGCAGAGCAGCTTGACCTGGGTCTCTCCCACCTGCCTCTGCCTCTGAACAGCCCAAAATGGGTCACCTGGAAGCAGTTGGCGGAGATGTTATGATATCACCACCAACTCCTTCCACATGCCAGGCTTTGCACATGGCACAAACAGAGCTCCTCTTGGTGAGTGGGAGACCCTGCAGGGAGGATTGGGGGCCCCGCAGGAATGCCCCATATTGGGCCCTGCCACTGCTAGAGCCGGCCCTGGGGAGGAGGGAAAGGCACTGCAGCCTCCTCCTCTTTGCGCTTGACATGGAGGCCTCTCGCCATGCCCTCCCCTCCTTCCCTGGAGGCTCAAAAGGAGGAGACGACACAACTGTCAGGCTGAGGAGCCACTGCCGCTACAGTCTCCTCGGTGCTAGCTGAGCCCAAAAAGGAGTGGCCGTCTCCTCCTCTTCCTCCTCCTCCTCCTCCTCCTCCAGAAGTGACGTTGTGAGGTCACATTATATCACTAGGGGCATAATCCTAACCTGGAGTTAGGCCGGCACAGTTAGGCCAGCAAAGTCTGGCCGGCACCAGAGCCACTATAAAGCGCGTTCGGACCACTCAGGGAGGATGGCGCACATCTGCGTGCTGGCCTCTCTGACTCTAAAAGTGGTCCAAGCATACGTCACAGTGGTCTTTGTGCCAGCCAAACATTGCTGGTCTAACTCCGTGCCAGCCTAACTCCTGGTGCCCTGGGCCTGTGATGACACCCCTGGGCTGTGCAGTGGAGCTCAGGCTAGAATGCTATTGATTACAATCAATGCCAATAAGACCCCACCCTTTGGATGATATTTACCCTCTGTCACGTGTAGTTTTTCTGGCATTGCTGGTTCGTCTGGCAGAATATAGCTGTCTTCTGGCTGAATAGAGTTTTCTTCGTCACCAAAGGCCAAGACAAAGTACTGGACCATAAGGCTGAGCAGAATTTTCTGGAAAGAAAAATAAAACAGGAAGAAGGAAAACCATCAGAACAAGAAGTCCTACTACCAATCTTCCTTTATCCAGTGCAAGATGCAACTGAGGGCGCGATCCTAACCTGGAGTTAGGCCGGCACAGTTAGGACAGCAACGTTTGGCCGGCACGAGGGCCACCATAAATCACGTTTGGACCACTCTCAGAGTCAGGGAGGATGGCTCACGTCTGTGTGCTGGCCTCTCTGCCCCCGAGAGTGGCCCAAACATATTTTATGGTGTCCCTTGTGCTGACCAGACTTTGCTTTATTTACCTCATATTTTACCTCATATATTTACCTCATATATTTACATCATATATTTACCTCAGAATTTTACCTCAGAAATTTACCTCAGAATGCCAGATACAAGGGAGTGGCGTTTGGACCACTCTCGGAGTCAGGGAGGATGGCGCACGTCTGTGTGCTGGCCTCTCTGACTCCAAGAGTGGTCCAAACATACTTGACGGTGTCTGTTGTGCCGGCCAAACTTTGCTGTGCCAGCCTAACTCCAGGTTAGGATTGTGCCTTGAGTAGCCCCTGGTAGGGTTTCCAGGAATGGGACTGGGGTTTGATGCAGAGGAGGAGTCCACCGCATTCCCTGCCCCCTTCTGGGCCTAATCCCCCCACTACCACCCCGTACTTCCATTCCACCCTCCCTCCAGCCCTCAGCCACCTGGCCCAGCACTTGCCAACCCTGGTGGCCATCAGGTGTGACGCAGCACAAGCGGGATGGCATAGTCCTTCCCGATGGCACCGCTGACTCTCCAGGTATCAAAGAACACTGTGCAGTGCCTTTCCACATCCACACCTCTGCTGCGGCGTCATGCCAGCACCCCCTGGTAACAGGACTGAGCTCTGAGTTTTGGTGTGTGTGTGTTTTAGCATCGATTCCTCCAGTCAGGTTCAGCCTGGAGCCTGACACTGCTCCCCTCACTGAGATATGTTGCTCCCTCTGACTTTCCCACAATGGGAACAGCATGGAAGGGAACGTGGGAAGTATAAAGAGCAGCAGGCCGAGGGAGGGGTCAAAGGTGCGTCACACTTCCTGCTCCCCTCTAGCAGGAGCAGGACAAGCAGTGGCAGCAAGTGGGTGGAAGGAGCTGGGAGGCTCTTGCCAATCCGTTGCCTGAGGCGACTACCTCAGCTGACCTCATAGATGTGTCCGGCCTGCTGGGGATAGAACTGGCAGCCTCTCACCAGCTTAGAGGAACCCAACAGAGAACCAGTTGGAAGAGGGTGGCTCATGTCCACCGCAGTGAAGATTAGGGGGGACAGGAGCAGCATTAGGGAGAAGGACAGCAAGCAGGTATGCACCCTGGGCCCGTGCATATCCTGGTAACCCCCACGCCCTCTCCCCCCAATCCTAAATTCCAGCATTCCATCCAATCCAGATTGAGGGAAAGGTTCTGTGTAACGGAATGCAACTGGATTAGAACTTGCCTTCCTGGCTGTTGCTTTGCTGTGCCTCAGTCAGAATTGGCGCTACCAGCCAGGGAGGTTCCTGGCCGAGGTCTGCAGTTGGTGGACTCATCCAATTTTTGCAAGCAGGACAGGGAAGACTTTGAACTCAGGAAAGCGCCTCCCTTGCCCTGCTGTTCTGGGTGAGGAGAAGTCCCAAGTAACCCCAGATCTTCTGGATAAGAAGAGGTCCTTTGCTTCTGAATTGGTTGGTTGGTTTCGCGGTGAGGTGCTTCCGGATCCTTCTGAGATAGACTGACTGGCAGGGCTCGCTCCAGGAGCTGCGGGGGCATTCCTGTGGGGCCCCCAACCTCCCCATGGGGGCCCTCCACGCACCACGAAGAGCACCTATGATGCCGTGTGCAAAGTGTGGCACCTGGAAATGGTGGTGACGTGATAACATCACCGCCAACTGCTTCCGGGCGGCCCATTTTGGGCCGTTCAGAGGGCCCGAGGTAAAGCTGCTCTGCTCGCCCCACTGACTTACAGCCCAGAGGGTTCCTGGCTGCAGCAGCAGGCGCTATGCTCATTGTGCTGATGTGGGGGGCCCTGAAGCGTGGGGCCCAATGTGGCGACATTGGTCGCATTGGCTTAAGGCCGGTCCTGCTGGCCAGGGATGCCAAGGTCCACCTGCCCCTTGCAAGGAGGTTCTGAAACTTTGGCCTGGCTCCACCTCTCAGACCTCAAGGGAACCCCAGAACCTCTTTGAATGCTTGAGCTCAGCTTGAGGGCCCATCGCCACCACCGCTGCCTTCTTCCCCACACGTCCCCTTCTGTTCTGCTCCCACCCACCACTCCTCCTTTTCATACCAAGCAGCTCAGAGGCGGAAGAGAGAGACACGGACAGAGGCCCAGAGCCCAAGCTATGAGACACAGGCTGCAATCCTGCACACACTCGCCTGGGAGGACATCCCATTGAACTCCATGGGGCTTCCTTCAGAGAAGACACGCGTGGGGTTGTGCTTATCGTTGCATGGCCCAATGATGGGACCCAATGCAGGGCCCCTGAACAAGCCCCCCTACCCCGCTCTGTGGCGCACCCAATTCACAAAGCAACCATGGGGCACCAGCGGCCTTTTGACCCAATGAGGAGTGTTCAATGGATTGCTGTAGACCAATGGTCTTTAACCTTTTTCATGCCATGATCCCAAGGAAGGAAGGAAGGAAGGAAGGAACTGGGGGGCCCCGTTAATCCCGCCTCCCTCCTTTGACCCTATCCACCTTCCCCTGCCATCATTACTGCCCACTTCCTGCCTGTTTTGCCCTCCCACTGTAGCCAAATATTCTTCTTAGAGAGTGCAGAAAAAAGTGACCTTGAAGCCTCAGCACTAGTGAAAGCTATTTTAGCACAACTGCCCAGAACCAGAGCAGGTCTGGGACACAACCTGCTGGTCCCCAAAGGGACACACCAGATGCCTCCCCCTTTACCTGGAGGTGCTCTCGTCCAGGGGTCTTCATCCTTTCTCATTCCCGGATGGCGCTGTGATGATTCTCCCCTCCCCTCACCCTTGTGATCAGAAACTCATCTAGAATTTTTAAAATATGAAATAACAAAGCACATGAGACTGAGCTTCCCAAACTTGTTAGAACTAGACTTTTTAGAACCTTGAATTTGACAATTTCTTTAGAACCCGGACATGTGGCATCATACTTTTATTGGTTACAAAACCCTCAGCAATGCAGGGTGTTTTCTTTGGCTAGATTTAATGTTACACCTTCTGCAGCCTTGTACAGTAGATACCTTAAAGTTCCATACTCAGCCAGATGTTGTCCTTGTGAACAAAGTTGTACTGAATCGATTGCACATATTCTTTTCTATTGTCCTCTCTATTTTGAAATCTGTAGTCAATTTCTAAATCCAATCTTGGCAAATAAGACAGGATACTCTGAACCTGTTAAGATTCATTTTATGCTGAATGCTTCCTCATCAGATAAAACAGAGAAGGTAGCATCCTTTTTACAATGCGCCATAAAACTGCTTAATAAGGAGTTGCAAATTGCTCCTGAAGATATTGTTATTTATGTTCCTTTTAATGCCAATAAAGGATTTACTTACTTACTCACCAGAATGGGGAATTACTTTTCTAAAATGGATTATTGCGACCCACATAGCTTTACTAAACAAAAAAAACTGATCTAGAAAGAAACATTTTAATTAAAACTATTAAAATAGTTTAATTAAAATTAATTAATTAATATTAATTAAAATTCATTCATTAATTAATATTAATTAATAATCAGGTTCCTCTGCCCCTGAGGCTTCTAGAGACGTTACATATTGTATACAGGTGTAATCATTTTGCACATTTTGCATTTTAGACTCCCCTTAGAAATGCAGTTCAAGGATTGTTTCCCCAAATATTTTCAGTCTTTCCTGAGTACCCAGAGGGTGAACTAGAGAGCAAGAGATGCAGTTATGGACTTCCAGGCCAGACAAAAGCCTGAAACTGGGTGATCTACAGCACACCAATAACTAGGAAAAATCAGAAACTGTTACTTGGGAGTCTGAAGATCACCACATATCACAGGTTAGCATTCCAGCCATGAGAGCACTCTCTCCATTCGAATTGCGCACAGCTGCAATTTTCTCCTGCAAACTGAGCAAGCATGCTTGCAAAGTTTTTTAAAAAAAAATTTCAGAAAGTTTTTGCGATCCACCAAATATCAACTCAGGTGGATCAGCACTGGTGGATCTCGAAATACTTGCTGAAGAGCAAAAAGATGAACCATGCAAGCAATATAGCATACCTCCGTGTTCTTGGAAGGGGACACTTGAATGGGTGCACCAAATGGAAGAGTCCACTGGAAATCCACTTGGTTCACCTGCCCTGATCAAAACATGAAGCCGAAATGATGACATGGACTTCCAGTCTGGTCTGCGAGGAGACCTACGTGGAGCACCAGAATTTCCAGAAGATATCCTGTCCCCTCCCTGTACTGGATATTGCCTTGAGATGAGAAGTCTAGTCCCTATTCCAGGGTGAACGGAACTTTATCAGGGGGTACAAAGTTTCTTTTGGGTCCCTCCCCTTCTCCAACAGATCAAAATTTCATATGATCATTGGATCATTATTTCTATGAAACACAATAGATAAAACTAATGTAGGCTTACCCAAAATGTGAATGCTAATTATTATTATTATTATTATTATTATTATTATTATTATTATTATTATTATTATTATTATTAACTGGATTTATATCCCGCCTTTCTGCCTGAAGGCACCCAAGGCGGCATTACTACAAAAGAAACAATAAAAACAGAATTTAACATTAAAAACAATTTACAAACAATATTAAAATACAATTTAAAAATTTAAAAGGCAACAAGCCCCGTGGATCATAAGATGTATTCAAGATATAGCCTGTCAACAGTTAAAAGCTTGTTGAAATAAAAAGGTCTTCAGCCCCTGCCGAAATGTTAACAAAGAGGGAGCAGTTCTCAATTCGAAGGGGAGGGTATTCCAAAGTTGGGGGGCCACCACCGAGAAGGCCCTCTTCCTGGCCGCCGCCCCTCTCACCTCTCCTGTTGGCGGCACAGTCAAAAGGGCTCCATTCTCAGGATTCTCCATCCTCCATTCTCATGGGCCCACATGATGTAAGAACTCAGGAAACATTGGGGGCCCTGCTTTGGCCCCCAGGCCCTCTTTTTCACCTGGGCCCAAGTAAAATTTACCCCCTCTCATGCATCCTGCCCTACCCCCCCCCTCCAAAACACAAAGCTCACAGCAGCTCTTTTCAACCGGTGTGCCGCAAAGGGTCTGTTGTGTGCTGCAGGAGTTTGGGGCGCAGCAGTTGAAAGTGGCTGCAGAGGGCTTCTGGGTTCTGCGGCTCTGGTTCTAGGGCAACTGTCCGTACTAACAAATTACCTGCCCCCTTCATCTGCCAGTGGAGGAAGAGGGACAGAAAATTGGTTACTACAGACAGTTGCCCTAGAAACTGAGCCGCAGAACCCAGAAGGGTCTCCTGGAAGCCGGAAGTGACATCACAAGAGGCAAAGACCACAGAGGTCACTGTGCCATGAGAAGAAAAACAATTGAAAAATCATTGGTTTAAAGAGTCGAGCTGTTGGTGCGGAATGAGGAACAGGTGGCCTTTTGGCACAGTCCATGTGCAGCAAGAATAATGGCTGTAAAACCTGCTATCCACAGGTCAGACACCCATGTGAAATGGCAAGCGGCAGACTCCATATGGTGTGACTAAGGCCCCTATCCTATCCAACTTTCTGGTACTGATGCAGATGCAAGACAACCCCAGGTAAGTGAATGAATATTCCCTTCTCTTGAGGAGGCCTTCTCAACTGCCCTCCCACCACAGAATGCGGCGCACACCCCATTGGGACGGTATCACGATACCCGGGAGCCTGGCCCTTCCAGACTGCCTCCAAGGGTCACAGGATGATGTCCGCTCCTGGCCACCAGCAACCTCCAGTGGCCCAGGAGGCATTCCCTTAGCCCAACCAGTAGCGTAGCACAGCATCAAGACTGGAGTCAGCTAACCCCCGCTCGCAGCACATGAGGCACACCATGGAGTAACATTAGTGATGTCATGTAGGGGGTACGCGAGTACCCGTTCCTAGGATTACGGCTGGCCCCGCCCATTCGCCCGCCCACTCGTCGACTCCATCGGCGCTCTGCTCCGCCCCCTGCAACGTTTGAATTTCCTGCACGTTTGAGTTGCCTGGCAGCAAGCGGAGCGGAGCGGAGTGGAGCGAAGGAGACCAACGGCGGCAGCAGCATGAGCAGGTAGGCTGCCTGGGGCTCCCTCTCCCGAGGAGGCGCGGCAGTTCCTGGGGGGGGATTTTGGAATTTGTCTCCAAAAGATTTTGAAATTGCTGAAATGAGCTGGTGGCTTTTTAAAACTTGCCTTGCCTTCCCAAGCCAGGCCAGGCCTTGCCTTGCCTTGCCTTGCCTTGCCACTGAAAAATGAGCTGCTCTGGGGTTTTGGAACTGTTGGGTCACTTTAACATGATGCCAGGCCTCCTTAACATGTTCTGGGGGTGCTGGGGAATACTGTTGCAACTGTTGGGTCAGTTTAAAATCATCTGAGGCCTCAAAAAGGGCTTTTTTCATCTCACTTCCTGCCACGACATCATTTCCGGCTTATGATGTCACTTCTGGTGGGCGGGTCCCAACATGTGCCAATCAAAAGTGAGTACCTGTTCTTAAATCATTTAGATGACACCACTGAGTAACATATAATGATTTATGCAGAAGATTTAGCCGAGAGGGTTAATGCCTCCGTTTGCCCGAAGATAACACCTGAAGATCTCAAGGTCGTGAGCTCGGGACTGCAGGAAGTCTCTGAGAGCGGCAGACCTTGCAGCTGCGGCTGATTAGAAGCTGAGCTTCAGCTGCCTCGTGGGAGGAGGAGTGTGCTGAAGGTCAGCTGCGTCTCTGGTGTGAGCAGGGAAGCATCAGCCAGCAGAAGACAGACGGGTGGCTAAAGAAAGAAGGCTAAATCCAGAAAGGAAGATCTGAATGTGTGTAGTTCTTGAAAGACAGAACATTTCTGTAATTGTAAAAACCTTCGGGTTTATGAAAAAGTCTGCCTATGTAAACCGCCTTGAGTTGTAATCACTAGAGAAATCTAGTGATCTTAAGAAAGGCGGTATATAAATACATGTATTATTATTATTATTATTATTATTAAAGCTACAGGTTACAGCATAGAGGCTTAATAAGGCCTTTCCAAGCAGGCCAAAGCATGTGGCAGTTACCGTTCCACACCCAAGCTATGCGTCCTTCAAGCTGATCTTCTCATAAACCTGTGCCAGGAAGAGCTGCCCGTGGTGGAGAAGGCTTTGTTGGGTGCCCGACCCTTGCAGGTCAGGGTTTGGCTCCCCACCTCTATTCTCCTCCATCCTCCTCCTCTTTTTCTAATCAAGGGAGCAGAAAGTAAATGGGGGCAGGTTCCCCCCCCCCCAAAAAAAACCCAACAAGCTGCTGTGTGTGGCCTCTACCTAGGTAAGGAAAGACCGGCCCTGAAAATTGCCCTTCACATTTTGTACAATTTAGGGTCACGGAAGGAAAAGCCAAAGAAACTGAGCTGCATAAGAGGCTGATTTATTCAGCTACTCATAGGCGAAAGGGAAGAACCAGGCTTGTTAAGGCTGATAAAAACACAGAGCTGTGGGGTCGTCCTCCTTGTAGAAAAGGTATGTGCATGTTTCTGGATCAAGAACTGCTGTGCATCCTGGCACACGTCCAACACTATGATACCTAAGAAGAAGAAGGTGTGAACATTGAGTGAGGTTTGTCTCTCTCAACTTGCAAGACACTCTCAGGGAACGTGACTTTCACCTTTCCCAGCTATGTCTTTGGGCAGGACGGCTACATTGGGATGGGAAAAGTGTGCCTTGCAGGCTGGCTTGGAGGGCCCTGTTGGCTGGCTCGGGAAGTCGCCATTTCCTGATGAATCCCACAGTGTGACTCCATTCTGGGAGCGAGTGAGAGGTGCGATCCTGTTCCCTCTTGCGCAGGCAAAGTCCTGGCAGATCTGCCACTGGAATCAGAGCACAGGCACTCTCTCTGCCAACCTGAACCCCGAGCTGGTGGGAGGAACCCCCCTTACCTTCATGTGCACATTCCCCACCAGCACTGTGGCTGCCTCCTCCTCTTCCTCCTCCCCTCCCCCGTCCAGCTGCCTCCATCCTTCACCTCTTCCTGCTCCTTGGCTTTGAAAAGCAAGAGAGAGAGGAAGAGGAAGTGGAGAAGAGGAGAGGGGTGAGCCAGAATGTCTTCTCCTCCGCACTTCCTTTTCGCATTCCAGGCCCCTCCTCCTCTCTGGATTCAGCAGGAAGTTTTCCTTTCCTCCCTCTTCTGCTTTGCCAACCCCCCTCCCTCCCAGAAACTCTCCTGTTGCCTTGATCCAGAACCTGAAAGATTCATTCATGCGGTGCCAGTTTGGAGCTCTTGGCTACCTGATACAGCAATTCATTCCATAGTGTTCACAGTCACAACTCAGGCAATCTCCTGTATTCCACGTGGACCCAAACGGATGCAGGCTCTTATCGTAAGGATCGATGCACCCAGCCGGCATCACCAATTTGCCTAGGGAAGAAAGTCCAATGTCAGTTTCCTTGCTGGTAATGCAGGATTCTCAGCAACAAAAGTCCAGGATTGATCAGGAAAACTTCAGCATTTAGCAGAATGCAATGATAATACATTTCATCACATCATGAGTGGCTGGATAATTGCCATATTTTTTTCTTAAAAAGGTAAAGGTTTCCCCATGACCGAATGGTCTAGTCGTGACCGACTGTAGGGGGCGCTGCTCATCTCCATTTCAAAGCCTGTAGAGTCGGCATTTTGTCCGAGGACAAGCTTCCGTGGTCATGTGGCCGGCATGACTCTACGCCGTAGTGCACGGAACGCCGTTCCCTTCCCACCAAAGTGGTCCCTATTTATCTACTTGCATTTAGGTGCTTTCGAACTGCTAGGTTGGCAGGAGCTGGGACAAGCAACGGGTGCGCAGTCTTGAACTCCCAACCTTCCGGTCGGAAAGCCCAGCAGCAGCGATTTAACCCGTTGCACCACCACAGGTTTTTTAGCGGAGTCCTATTCATTTGAGATGATAATAATATTTAGTATTTATATACTGCCTTTCTTGATCATCTGATTGCTCTTTTGACTTTAATTCAAGGCAGTTTACATGGCAGGCATTTCTAAACCACCATAAAGTATGTTTGGAGCATTCTTGGAGTCAGAGAGGCCAGCACACAGAGGTGCGCCATCCTCCCCAACTCTGAGAGTGGTCCAAACAGGTTTTACGGTGTCCCTTGTGTCAGCCAAACTTTGCTGGCCTAACTGTGCCAGCCAAACTCCAGGTTAGGATTGCACACTAAATTCCATAAGACATTATATGAGAATTAAAAATACAACCTTTACCATTTTTTTCTTAAACAGCGTAGTTATAATAAGATATATATATAAAAACGGACGTTGGTGTGTGGGTATGTGTGTGGGTGGGTTTGTGTGTTTGTTTGTGTGTATGTATGTTCTGCATAGGCTCCGCAACGCCTTGCCCGAGCCGCACGAAACTCGGTACGCACGTACCTTGCAGCCTGGCAAAAAACACTGTGGGGGTCAGACCCCCCTACAGCCCCCCGTTTTTTGGGGACGGGGGCCAGATCGTCAGGAACCAAGGGGATTGCATTGGACTAGAGGTCGGCTGCCACCCTGTGGTCACAAACGATTCTGCAGGTTATGTGGTGGAACTGCAGTAGCTGAGCTGATACACAGGGACTGATCAGAAATGAAAGTGAAACTACTGCCCACTCCCTGAGTTGCCCAGGCTGGGAAGAGCAGGTTCCAGACAATTCCAGCACCCACTCGGGTCTGAGATGGACATATGTACGCAGAGCTCACTGGCCGGCTATTCCCGTCTCTCCTACCCTGCACATCACCTGCAGACATTGTTCAGTAAGTGTGCCACTTTCATTTCTCTCTCTTAGTTGAGTATGTGCCTGCTTCCTGATTCCTTCCACAGTGATAGCGTGCATTTCGGGTTCAGGGTCATCAATGCTTTCTTCTTTCAGTGAGGGATGTTACATTTCCACCTGGATCTAACTACTGCATACTGCTTATGCATAGTTCCCTATTTCCGGGTATGTTCCTCCCTCACTCTAGAACACCTGGGACGCTGTGCCCCACACCTGGTTCACATATTCCTGACGATCTGGACAGGAATACGGTGGGGTGAGGACCCCCCCCCCTAATTCATTCCTTCTCCTACTAGAACCTTGGGATACATTGTCCCCCGGGCAACGCCGGGTCACAACCAGCTAGTAACAAATAAAATAACAAAATAACAACAAATAACAAAAAATTGTAATAACAAGTAATAACAATAGGTATAAAATGAAACGCTGAAGAACCTTTTTAGAATTTTTGGAAAATGAAATATTTCCAGGCCGCTATTAGAAGCCTGATAGCTGACATTTACCATCCTCAGTCAGTTCCCCTACGTGTCGGGAATATAAACAGGATCCGTGCACGAGGGCCAGGGTGAGGCACAGGACCGTCAGGCTGAGCAGAACTTTCTGGAAACAAAAAAAACCGGCAAAAGGGAAATAATTGGCACAAGAAGTCCTATTACTGTTTGTGAGAAGCTACCAGCGATTGTCAATCTTTTTCATCTCACGGAGCGCTGATAGGGTGCTGAATTGTGAAGGCACTCCATCAGGTTTTTTGACAACGGACAAGGTACACGTCATGTCCTGCTAATGAATGGTCCACCCCCAAACTCCCACAGCACACAATCGGGCCATTGGGATGCCACAAGCACAGTGGTTGGAAATGGCTGCTCTAACCCATGCAAGATGCAACTGACGACTGAACTGGGTTTTCTGTTCATTTACATGCACAGGGCATGGAAAAAGCATTGCATTTGGGGTGTTGCTGCGGAAATCCTTCTTCACTCAGAGCTCTCTTGTTTGTGGCAGTGCCAGCTTGCTGGGGGCTTTGGGGGCACAGCCTGGCTTGCCTTCCTCACTCCTCAGTGGCACGTTGGGGACAACCCCTGGCAGCAGTGCTGAAGTTTGGGGGCCACCCTGGCCAGCAGGTCCTGCTAATTGCCACAGGGGACATCTGTCCCCCTTACCCTGGGTAAGGCCCCTTCCTGCTCAATGGGGCTACTTGGATCTGTGCCTGCTGAATCCCCTAAGCAAGTCCAAACTGTCCCGCATTGGGTTTTCAGGCCCAGGACGGAGAATCGGATTCGGGGTGCATCAGCACCACCCATCCTGCCTCCTGGGCCTGATCCACCCCGACACCCCACCCGGTTACTTCCCCTCCCGAACACCCCCTCCCGCATCCTTCTCCAGCCCCTGCTCTCCACATAGTAGCTCTTACCTGCTACAGTGCCTCTTTCCTCCAACTCTGGCAATGGGGGACCTTCCGGCTGGTGTTGCTGCTAGGCTGTCACACTTTTTTACAGGTGACTGCCTAGGCCAGTGCAGCACTGGCTGCACATTGCCGGAAGAGGAAGTGCTCGTTAAGTGTGCCTTAAAGCATGAAGTGCTCGTTTGCAATGGCTTGACCAGTTGTCCACTCACCACCATCGTTTTAGAGCTCCGTGTCCATCGGTTGCAGCGATGCACTGAAGCTGCCAATTGCGTTCTATCTGCAGGGTTGACTCGGAAATGGAGGTGCCCTGGACTATCTTCCCACTCCTCCAAAATGACTGAAAAGGTTGGCCCCCCACACAGGGCTAAGGCCGTCCCTGTCCCATTTCTGAATGAGGCACTTGGAAAGAGCCAAGGACGCTGATTTGGCTACCTACCTATGGCATGGGAGGAAGTCTTAATGGTCTTTGCACTCAGCTACGTGCATAGTTGGGATGGTTCAAAGTGCCCAACAAGACAGGAAGGAGAGATGGTGAATACTGTATGGTGGAGGAGTCAAGGAGGAGACGGACTGTGTGAAGTGCTTGTCCTCCTGATGCACAACTGCAGCCTTCCCGTTCCATCCTCTGCAGGCCAAAGAGAACTTTGCTTACCATCCTGGTGTTTCTCTGTGCAGGCAGCCAACCCGTCTTGGTGAGAACAGCTCTGGCAGCAAGGGAGGGATCCTTGCTTGTGAATGCGAGAGAAAGGACCGGCCACCTTTCCACAGGTGACAGGGGGCGTGGCTCAAGAAAAAACACCTCCTTTGCCCTGATGGTCGGGCAGAAGTCACGTGCTCATGTTTGAGCGAGGAGCAAATATTTGCTTTTGACTTAGATGCTGTTTGTATCGGGATACAACTGTATTATTAACTGCATTATTATTTGCCGGTAAACCGCTTTGTGAACCTGGTGTTGAAAAGCGGTATATAAATACTTTTGACTGATTGATCCCTGTAGTCAAAGTGACAGCTTCTTAGTGCGTTCAGAGGTGTGCAGTAGACACATAGGCACTCTTTCCTCCATTATTTCTGGTCACCCTGCCAAGGACAGGAGCTGGAAATGTCCAGGCTGGGCCGACTGGGATGCCTGTCTACTGAGAAGGAAGTCCCAGTATAGTCAATGCAGCTGACTCCCAAGAAAGCGTGGATAGGATCTCAGCCTGGGCTAGTGAGCATTGTCTTCATTCTCTTACCATCCCTTCACCTAAACCCTTCTAATGCAAGAGCAGAGCTAAGGTTGAAATTATGTGCACACTTTCAGGGGAGGAAGTCAGCCCTGTTCAGCCCAGTGGGCTTTTCTTCTGGTGAAGATGCACAAGACGGGGCTGCCCAGTTCACGGATACGGAACAGGATTCGGGGGG
>JAJKFI010000162.1:1369138-1393025 GCA_029204185.1 Lerista edwardsae | reverse complement strand
ATAATAATAATAATAATAATAATAATAATAATAATAATAATAATAATAATACTTGTATTTATATACCGCCTTTCTTAGGTCACCAGATTTCTCTAATGACTGTAACTCAAGGCGGTTTACATAGGCAGACTTTATTCAGAAGGTTTTTACAATTTTTACAGAAATGTTCTATCTTGCAAAAACTACACACATACAGATGGATCTTTCTGGATTTAGTCCTTCTTTCTTGGCCACCTGTTTGTCTTCTGCTGGCTGATAAGCGGCTTCCCTGCTCCCATCAGAGAAGCAGCTGACCCAGCACACTCCCCCTCTCACAAGGCAGCCGAAGCTCAGCCATTAATCAGTCGCAATTTACAAGGTCTGCCGCTCACAGAGACTTCCGGTAGTCCCGAACTGGCGACCTTCAGATCTTCAGCTCTTATCTTCAGGCAAACGGAGGCATTAACCCTCTCGACTAAATCTTCTGCCCCCTCTCGACTAGGGCTTAAGAGATTGATCAATAAGTGCCTTGAGTTTATGGACAGTAACAAACTACATCTTAATTTCAGTAAGTCCAAGATTGTGGTGTTTAACAAATCATGGAGACCCAGGAGACCCATTTAATCACTTAGTTATTGAGCAAGTTAAGTCCTTTAAGTACTTAGGACTTTACTTTTCTTATAATCTTTCTTGGACCTATCAACGTAATGCTGTTCGTTTGGTGGCATCTCTTTCTGCCCACGCGATATGCAGCTTCTTCTTTAATAAAGGTGGTGCCTTCATTCTGGCCGCTCTGAAAATTTTTAACGCCAAATGCATTCCTCAAACTCTTTATGGGATCCCTCTTTGGATCCAGGCGAACAAGTCCAGGCCACTTTCTTAAGGACGATCTTTGGCCTGCCCAAGTGCATCGCCTACGCTGTTTTGTGTTTGGAATCAGGCCAACGTATGATGGAGTCGCTGGCTTGGATCCAAACTATAAAATTTTGGTTAAAAGTTTTTTACTCGAACCATGTCAACAGCCTTTTTCCCCATTTACTCTCAGATTCTTTTTTTTCTGCTGAGCCTTGGATTTCAAAGATTATCAAAATTGGCATTGGACCTGACTTGATCGGATCCGTCTCCCAAGGCGAAGCCTTCCGATTGATTAAAGGAAGGATTATTGATATTCATGACCAGAACCTATTGAGTTTGGCAAATAAATTCTGTTCACCTTTGTTCCATCAATTTACAGTAAAGAATGGTCAAATCCTGCCTTATCTTTATATTTTGGACAACCCTTCTCTTGCTCAGTGCAATGTCATCCCTTCTGAAGTGTTTTGGGGACGTTTTAGGGGTACTCCCTACTCAGAAAGGTTTTGTCCATGTAATATGCATACTATTGAGACACTGGAACATCATTTTTTTTTATTGCCCATTACATCACAGGATTAGAGAACAATTTTTAACCCCCCTTTAGCACTCTGCTGGCCTGAGGAAAGATTCTGAGTGTTTGAAGTCTATATTTGCAACTAAGGACCCGGGCTTTTGTTAATCAATTGGCTTTGTTTTTAGCACAAATTGTAAAAGCCAATCTACTTCGTTCTAAATGTGAGAATAATGACATTATTTGAATCTGTGACTCTCGAGGTTATTTTAATGTCTTATTTGTATGCCTTTGCTATTTTTCTTTTAACGTTTTCCTTGTGTATTCCAGTTCTGTATGCCAATTAAAGGTTTTATAAATATGAATATGAAAAAGTAAGAATTTATAGCTTTTATAGAATTTATAAAGTGAGCAATTATAGCTTCTCATATCATATTTGGGGGTTTCAAAGTGTTGCCTGAAATGCTGTCTTTTCACAGCTACCTCACAATTTATCAGTGTTGAAATTCAAAGGGGCTGCCTGTTGGAAATAAAAATAAAAATAAATAATAAAATAGCAATTGTCTGTGTCTGTTGCTATTATGTCAAAAATGACTCTTTTTTTATCCAGGCAACTATCATCGTGGATGTGCTTAGCTATTTGGGTTATTTATAAACTGTATTTCTGTGAGAAATAAAGCAGCCCCCCCCCCAGCCTGTATGGCATTTAGCCAGCTTTAGGTTATTTATTTACAGAATTTATTGCTCTGAGAAAAGGCTGCAGTGCTCTCAGCCAAGTGCTAATCACTCCCTTATCTCTGTTCTTTTGTTATGCAGCCATGAGGGCAGCTGGCTCCTTCTGACCCACAGGAAAAGAATAGATAGCTTGATGGGCAGAGTTGATGGGTCTGTGTCTGATTGGTAGAAACATTCATATGCAGACTTCATATCACATAACACAGACTTCATATCACAAACCTTCATATCAGACTTCTGCCGATTCACACAGCAGATTCACAGCATGTGATGCTGTGGACAGTTCCTCCTCAAATCGACTCCCTTGCTTTATTTGCAAAGGGAATCGGCACATTTCAGAATGTGCACAGAGCCTACAAACAGTTAAAGAAAGAAAATTCTTCCTAAAGGGTGGGGTTACTGAAGAAATTGCTCCCAGGGTGAGCAATGCAATTAGCTGGGGTTTTTTTTTGCAGCAAGCAGCTCACAAAATAAGTTCCCCCCTTCAAAGTTCAAATATTTTTTTTAAAAAAAAAAAACACCCTGAAAACCCTTCTTGAATGCTGGGGTTATTGAAGGTTTTCTGTTATTAGATTATCAGATAATCACAGGGTGAGAAAAATGTAATGAGCTGGGCTTCTGCAAAAAAAGCCACATAATGTATCACATGAGGGTGTTTTTTTTCCTGAAGCTGTTTACAAGCCATTCAAGGGTCAAGGTGACATGGCCCGAGGCTATGCTGTGCAGGAGCTAAAGACTTTTGCAGAGAAAAAAGACTTGAGTTTTGGGGGGATTTTCCTTGCACGAGGCCAATTCTGAGTAGGATTTCCATTAGAATCTGTGGGTCAGCACCATGGAGAGTAATAAAACTGCAAACATAAGTGGTCCACATTAGTTGCACTTTTGCTGCACTGCTGCTCAGGTATATGGAAGCACCTTGAAGTTATCCTGAAGGTATTTTGCTCATTATAGAGGTTTCCTTAAAACGTTGCACAAACGCATCAATTGTAGTGTTGCGCCAACGCATCCATGGTAGGAAATGGGTTTTAAGCAAACAGATCTGCTGCCATCCTGTTTGGCTTGCGTCCCAGTTTTGGCAGGGAGGGGGACCTTGCAGAATTGCTTTAGGAGATGCTGCAAATATAATCTAAGCTCAGCCCTAAATGCTGTTGTGTTTTCTTTGGCCCAAAGGTCACTATTTTATTGGCCACATGTATGAGTCTCCTGAGGTTATCTTCATTTGCTCACTTTAGTGATGACCTGTGATTTTCAGCCAATAAATCTGAATGGACCTAATAAAGCGCTGGGCTATAAAGGAGGCAAAGAGAGATCTTAATGTGCTTCACAAGCCTGGAGCTCTGTTGTGCTGGTGGTTTTCTGCCAGTGCTGAAGATCATCAATCAAATCTCATATGTAGGTTATGCATACTGCTGGAGTTTTCTTGCCTGTGTGGGCAGCTGGCTACACTCACTTGAGAGGAGTCAGGGTTACCTGGAATGGCTACGTAGTTTCTGTCTATCTTTGTGTTTTCAGCCTCTGTTTCACTCCTTAAACAGTGGGGTGAATTGGATTTTGAATTGGCTCTTGGATTTTTCTCTAAACGAAAAGGAAAGGCTTCCTTTCTTTGGGTTTTTTAAGTGCTGATACGCTTCCACACCAAGGTGCCTTTTCTGGAGATCCTGTCCACCATTTTTAGTTGCAATGTTGCACAATGTCTGTGTGGCAATCACGCTTTTTGGAAGGGATGTGCTTCAGGGCGCAATCCTAACCAACTTTCCAGCACCAAGGTAAGGACAATGCAGCTCCAAAGCAAGGTGATAAACATTCCCTTACCTTGAGGAGGCCTCCGTGACTACTATTCCACTGCAAGATGCAGCACATGCCCCATTGGCACCGCTAAGTCAATACTGAAAAATTGGTTAGGATTGCACCCTCACTCACTGAGCCGGAGAAGTGAGTCGAGTAATGAGACATCTATCCCGTGACTCAAATCATGAGTCATAGAGCATGGCCGTCGCAACTTGAGTCACTTTCAAGTCATTTTGACTTGAATCACAAGTCATCACAAGAAGCAAGTTGTGGCATGAATCAGGCATTATCCCACATAAAAAAAAGTGCTGGTGGAGGTGGGAAAGTTGTCAGAGTTGTCATTTTACACTCCCCTGATGTTCCCATCCCATTTGTAGTCAATAATAACTTTAACCACAATTTCATTTATGCAAACGAAAGCTGTGGTCTGAAGGTGTTCCTCTTCTATCACAAGGAAACACCTCCCCTTCATTTCCACACCTCCTTTTGTCCCCTCTCTGGGCTTGTATCCAGCCATTTGTTCCTATCTTTCTATCCCATTCATTGAGTGCTTCCTTCTCCCATCTCTCATCCAGAAATAAAATCAGGTCATCCATCATTTGTCCAGCTGATCATCCATTTCTTCCTAGATGGCCAAAAGAACTCCCTCCTTGCCCAATCACCATTGTAGCCATAGAGGCTTAAGCAATAGAGGTAAAGTGAAACTTTTTTTTAGGTGGGTCCCATGCTAAAAAGGGATGTGGTGGCTCTGTGGGTTAAACTGCTACTGCTGGGCTTTCTGACCGGAAGGTTGGTAGTTTGAGACCACGTGATGGAGTGAGCTCCCATTGCATGTCCCAGCTCCTGCCAACCTAACAGTTCGAAAGCACCTAAAAATGCAAGTAGATAAATAGGGACCACTTCAGTGGGAAGGGAATGGCATTCCGTGTGCTATGGCATAGAGTCATGCCGGCCACATGACCACGGAAGCTTGTCCTTGGACAAAATGCCAGTTCTACAGGCTTTGAAACGGAGATGAGCACCGCCCCCTGCAGTCGGTCACGACTAGACCGTTCAGTTATGGGGAAACCTTTAGCTTTTTCACATGCTAAAAAATTTGGGAATAGCTGCTCTCTATCAGTCATCATGAAGCCAACTGGAGTGAAGGTGAAGCCTTTTGCCCTCACTCTGAAGCCTTGTTGGGGGAAAAATGCAGCCGAGCAGTTGTCCACTCTCCTGGGAATGTGACTTTTGTCACTCTGGAACAAGACATGAAGCAGGTGATGACAGCAACACTTTTTCTTTTTTGCAAAATCTTTCACCCCTCCTGAATTCTGTCCTTCCAACTTAGAGCCAAAAATATGAAGGAGGAAGAGGAGGAGGAGAAATTTATATACCGCCTTTCTTGGTCCTTGGATTGTTCCTTTGACTTTAATTCAAGGCAGTTCACATATGCAGGCTTTCTCTTAACCCCAAAGGGTTTTTACAATAACTAACAGGTTCTCATCTTTTCAAGATGGAGCATTCAGATGGAGCTTTCGCAGTGCCTTCTTCCTTTCAGATTGCACGGGTGCCTCCACCCTGGCTGATAAATAACTGATAGATGTATTTTTGCTCTCATCAAAGAAACAGCTGGCCCAGCCCAATTCCTCCCCCACAGGCAGCTGGAGACAGCTCAGCTAATCAGTTGCATTCTCAAGGTCTCGCCATGCACGGAAGCTTCCAGTGATCTCAAGCTGGTGACCTTCAGGTCTTATCTTTGGGCGTAATGGCAGCTTTTCCATCTCGACCAGACCTCCTGCCATGAAGACTATGCAACTCCATCCTAGATCTACATGCAAATCAGGGTTAAGGAAGCTGGGGGAGAATCTGTTTGTGCCATCTGGACTCAACACTATTGGCCACTGCGGATAAGAAGGTCCGTGAGAATGTTTGCTGCTCAAAAGGATCTCAGTGATGTTTTGATTATTTTGCAGGCGAGACGGCTGAGGGCATGGATACAAAGGAAGTTCTCCAGAAAGATACATCATTGGCCAATGAGACTGAGATGCACTTGGATGGAAGCCACGTGAACAGTACCTTTCTCCCTTACTACCAACATTCCCCTGCAGTCGCCACCCTATTCATTGTTGCATACCTCATTGTCTTTCTCTCGTGCATGGCTGGAAACTCCTTGGTGTGCATGGTGGTGGTGAAGAACCAGCGCATGCGGACGGTCACCAACCTCTTCATCCTCAACCTGGCCATCAGCGACCTACTGGTGGGCATCTTCTGCGTGCCAACCACTCTGGTGGACAATCTGATCACAGGTGAGAACTATTCTGCAGAGAAGGTCAAGAGCTAGAGGTTCACTCAACTCTGTGGTCAGTGCAGACTCTAAGTTTAGGGATATGTCCTGACCTCTTTCTAGTTCCCCCTATGTTTCCCTTCCCAAAAGCCTCAGCAGAAGCTTCAACAGGAAAGAGGCTTCCTCGAGACACTTAGAAATCAGCACCATTGCAAACCCTCTAGTCCTTTGAAAATGCTCACCATAGTTGTGGGCAAAATGCTAGGAAATGAAATTCTTAGACCTTGGCCATCAAGCCCAAACAGTTCTTACCCCAACACTAATACTACTGGCCATGAAAGTCTTAGATTATGTCAGTTTGTGGATTGCTTGTTGGGCCAGTAAGGACCACAGCCCCTAAGCCCACCTGCTGAGAATGGCATGTACTAGCCGATTGGACATTCGAGCCCACCTGACCAGATCAGAGAGCAGTTAGGGCTGGCAGGTCATCATAAACTATCCGACAGACTGATGACTCACTGAGTTAGGTCACTTAAGGTCAAGCCCAAGGATGCTCACTTGTGTTCCGTCCTAGGTCTCTTAGATAATGCATTTCTGTGTGGACCTCATTCACCTCCCTGGGGATCAGAGAGGAGTAATGCTCCTCAAGCAGTTTCTGGAATACGTACAGTCAGGGAACAATGCAGGGAAGAAAGGAATTGCGGTGCTTTTAAATTTGCCTGTACTCTTTTGTTGTATTTGTGCTAAGATCTAATTTCCAATGCAGAGCTACTTTCCAGGGAATGGGAGGCAGGGGAGCGGTGGAAGTGGGCATTGCTTCTAGATATGGGGGGCGACATTTGGTCTCAAGCACTGGAAAGTTCAGAGCCAGCTCTGCCCCTTCATGTTTTAGGCAATGTTCTATCCAATCTTTTCGTACACCGATTTTTGATCCACAGATTAGGCACAACACTATTGGCCACTGCAGATAAGAAAGGACCCTGCCGATCCCTGAAGAAGGGGAAAAAATGTCCCTTTACAATCCCTTTCTAAAATCTCTTTTCTAGGGAGTCAGACTATTAGAACTGCTATTTTCCTGCTCGGTTTGAGAAAAGCAATCTCCTCCCTTCGCCCTGTATCTCTGAACAATCAATGTAGAAGTGGTTAATCACTTTTGCATGCCATTTTCCAGCGAGCGAGAGCTAGGAGCGGGGGTCGCTTTTCTTGGAGCAAGCTGCAAAAGTGTTAACTGACTGCCTGACCGACTTGGGTTTTGTTTTCTTCTAACTGCTTTTATTTAACATGGGTTTTGGTACCAACGGGGAATCCCAGAACCAAGCCCCAGTGAATGCCGAGGTCCCACCCTGTAATGACATTCAACTCAGGCTGCAATCCTATCCTATCCATTGATTATGATGGGACTTGCTTACTTTGGCTGGCACAAGGGCCACCATACAACATATTTGGACCACTCTTTGAGTCAGAGAGGATGGTCACATCTGTGTGCTGGCCTCTCAGAGTGGTCCAAACATACTTTACAGTGTCCCTTGTGATGGCCAAACTTTGCTGGCCTAACTGTGCCGTCTTAACTCCAGGTTAGGATTGCACCCTCAGTCTTTTTTTTAAAAGGTCAGGTGGACTGAGGAGGTGTTTCCTTTTCAGCTGGGGAAGGGGAGAGGGTTATTTATTTGGGAGAGTGTTCCATCCCTGAAGTAAAAGACCTTTCTGCCCTTCCGTCTCCCCTGACTTCAAGTAGAAACCCCCCCCCCACCATGTATTGATGTATTGGGTACCTCAAATCAAAGCCTGATGACCAGTGGTGTCATCCAAATGATTTAGGAACAGGTACTCACTTTTGATTGGCACTTGTCGGGGTCCGCCCACCGGAAGTGATGTCATAAGCCAGAAGTGATGTCATGATTGTTGCCATGGATGTGATCATGTTTGTAATAACTTCAGCTTGTGGTTAGTGTTGATTTAACTTCTATTGCTTTGCTTTCTAGAGATGTGTATAGACATATTTTGCTTCAACTGTTCCCTGGTTAAATAGCAGGGGCCAGCTTCGAGTGGGCGGGGCCATCTCAACTTTTAGGAACCGGTACTCGCGTAGTGGTGCGTAGTGGGTGCCTGACATCACTGCTGATTACCTACTCTCTGAAGCCCATCATGGTAAAAACGGCTGAAAGACTCTTTCAGGGAATGATTTCCCGTGTTTCTTAGGCTGAGGAAGGTGGAGTGCTCACCCCTCCCACCCCCAAAGCCCTCCTGGCTTTGACTTTGGCCCTAGAGGTCTGCTGCAAAGTGATAAGAGTCCCCTAGAAAGAAATGCTGGGAAGGCTTGGAGCCAGTTCTGAAAAGCCACAAAGCAAAAACAAGTGGTAGAGCTCAAGATGTAACTCCCTCTCCCTCTTGCCTTGAGTGCGGCAGTTTCCAGGCATGAATTAATAAACTGCTTGCTACCCACATTGGGCTTTGAATTTTTATTAATGGGTTTTTTTTTAAAAAGAAAGGCCATTAAAAACTTTACTTGTTCTTTCTCCTGGAAGGGCATTTAATGCGAAGCAGTCAATGCAGGCTTGGCTCGATCAAATGCAAGGACTAATAGGGGTATTTCAGGACAAATATTGACCCTATGAAACCCCCAGTGAATGCTGCTGGCATTCTGTAATTACAGCTAGTGGGCTCTCTGTTTTTGAACTCTGACTGGCTTTCAGTTTAAACCAACTCCCCAAACAGCTACCCCAGCATTAGTAAAAAAAACACCCATGAACAATCGGAGCAAGAAAAACCATGACTCCACCCTCTGCGAAATGGGGATACGGGTGTAAGGCGAGCCATTCAACTTTTCTAAACTGGGTTTCTGAGATGCAAGCACTTTAAACCGCTTTACCAATAAAAACAGCACCATGTTGATGTTGATGTTGATGTTGATGTTGATGTTGATGCAATGACATCTTTTATGGACTGTGAGCCCTTTGGGGCCAGGGAACCAATGTTTGAGTTTGCTCTATAAACCATTTTATAAACTACTTTTTGTTGAAAAGTGGAACAAACATATTTGGGCAGCATAACCCCAGTGGTGTCATCCTACCGGTACGCTGGGTGGGACATCCGGGTGATCGGCAGCCCGCCCGTCGCATACCTCAGCGTTACGCCGTTTGCGTAACCAGTTACGCCGCTTGCGTACGTTATGCAAATGGCATAATGCTGCGGTACGTGACGGGCGGGCTGCCGATCACCCGGATGTCCCGCCTAGCATACCGGTAGGATGACACCACTGCATAACCCTCACCTCCACTGGAACAGGCCGGCCGGCTGGAGCCTCCACAGGGCAGGGACACGTTTTCCCCCCTTACTCCGGGGCAAGCGCCAGTTGCCCCAATGGGCCTGCCTGGACCTGCACCAGCATGCCAGTGTTGTCATCTAAATGATTTAAGAACAGGTACTCACTTTTGATTGGCACGTGTCGGGACTCGCCCACCGGAATTGACGTCATAAGCCAGAAGTGATGTCGTGGCAGGAAGTGGCATGAAAAAAGCCCTTTTTGAGGTTAAACTGACCCAACAGTTGCAACAGTATTCCACAGCACCCCCAGAACATGTTAAGGAGGCCTGGCATCATGTTAAAACCCCAGAGCAACTTATTTTTCAGTGGCAAGGCAAGGAAAGGCTCCGCTCGCTGCCTGCCTGCCTGCCTGGCTCTGAGAACATGCAGGCAACTCAAACATTCAGGAAATTCAAACGTTGCAGAGGGCGGAGTCGACAAGTGGGTGGGCAAATGGGCGGGGCCAGCTGTGATCCTAGAAACCGGTACTTGCGTACCCCCGTGTACCCCCTGCATGACATCACTGAAGCATGCTGCACAGTCTGGATCAGGACCATGCGACCCGGGGATGGGGGATTGGATGCAGCCTAACCGCTACATACAAGTGCCACACCCTCCCTGTGCAGCCCCACCCACTGGAACACCCTACCCCTGCCCTGCTCCATCCTGCCCACTTTCCCTCCACCCAGTGAAGCCCCTGCGCTGGCTGAACCCAGCCAGTGCAGGGGCGGCTTCCTAGCGGCTCACTCTGGCGCAACTGTGTCGACACAGCTGCCGCCGTCACAGTGTGCCTTGCACTGGCCCAAAAGTGCCTGATGGTACTTCCACAGCAGCCACGTGCATCTTATCTGCCTAGTGGATGCCTTGGATTGCACCCTTAATAATATTTCTACTGCTTTTCAGCAAACCATAGTTCACAAAGCAGCTTACATAGCAAAATCCATCAGTCTGTGGTTTCCTGTCCCCCAAGGGCTCACAGTCTAAAAAGCAAAAGGCGTAAGAGACACCCGCAACAGGCACCAGAAAGGATGCCACACAAGTTGATCATCTGCTAAATATTAGAGGACACCACTTTAGGCGCCTCACAGGTAGCAGGGGCTACTGTTAGCAGGGCGTGTGCTTACTTTGGGAATCTTCTGCTGAACAGGATGGCCCTTCAACCAGGTGATCTGCACCATGAGTGGACTGGTCCAAGGAATGTCTGTCTCTGCTTCCGTCTTCACCCTTGTCGCCATAGCCATGGACAGGTAAGCTTCTGGAGCTCCTCCTTTCGTTGTGGCTCTTGCAATGAATGGGAAGGACCTCATTCATTCCCAGTGAGTGCAATCCCCTCTTTCTTGAGGCTGCTGCTACGAGACTCCACCCTCCACATTGTAGCCAGTGGGAAGCCCTGCTCCCAAAGAAGTCCCACCCTGTTCCTTGTTCTCAGCCAGATAGCCCCCACGTGGTCCTGCTAAGTGGCATGGCCAAGGACGGAGAGTACGAGAGGCTGGCCAAGATGAGACGAGGCAGGAAGGGAAGGTGAGCCATCATTCTTCCACTCTCTTGTTGGCAAAAACATTAGGCACCATGGTGACCCGTCACCAGTGGTGTCATCTAAATGATTTAACAACAGGTACTCACTTTTGATTGGCACATGTCGAGACCCGCCCACCGGAAGTGACATCATAAGCCAGAAGTGATGTCGTGGCAAGAAATGACATGAAAACAGCCCTTTTTGAGGCCTCAGACAATTTTAAACTGACCCAACAGTTGCAACAGTATTCCACAGCACCCCCAGAACACGTTAAGGAGGCCTGGCATCATGTTAAAGTGACCCAACAGTTCCAAAACCCCAGAGCAGCTCATTTTTCAGTGGCAAGGCAAGGCAAGGCTCCACTCGCTGCCTGCCTGGCTCTGAGAACGTGCAGGCAACTCAAACGTGCAGGAAATTCAAACGTTGCAGGGGGCGGAGTCAATGAGTGGGCGGGCGAATGGGCGGGGCCAGCCATAATCCTAGAAACCGGTACTCGCGTACCCCCGCGTACCCCCTGCATGACATCACTGCCCGTCACCCTGGAGGTGCTTGTTTACTCATGAGTGGGTGGCCGTACTTCAGTCCACATCAAAAGGGCAAGTGGAAAGGAATGCAAATGGCCCTGATCCGATGAACCCCCAAAAACACTTGAGAAGGAAGTTCTGCCCCCATTCAAGCTGACAAGGTAAAACGTATTGAGGCTTATGGAAAGTGAAAATGAGCCACACGTGCGCATTTACTTGTATGTAGGCAAATGTGCCTAAGATCTTATTGAAGGCCAGGCAAAGGGAGCTGCAAGGCCACCAGAATGGTCCCAATCAGATGAATGTGGACTTCAACATGCTCCAGAAGGAGGTCCCTCCACCCAAAGTAAAGACAATAATAACAGAGGCTTGAGCTTTAACCAAAAAAAAAAAAAAAAAAAGCTAGATGGGTCCCCAAGAGAATGTTATTTTAAAAATGGGTCCTTGTGCTAAAAGGTTTGGGACCCACTGGTCTATGGATATTTGAAGAACACATTGAATTGAGCTGTAGATACAGAACATTTAGAAAGCACTAAAGAAAGTACAGGCGTGCCCCGGTATCTACTGATTCGGTATCCACGGTTTTAGTTACCCCTGCTAACTGGGCAAGAGGCACTTTTCCAAGTGGTGTTTCTCTTATGTTTAGCAGGGGGAGAGTAATTGTCCCTCTTCACCCCTGCGCAGTCTTTCTAGTGGCTGTTGCTGGTGGTTTGCCTTTTTTTTTTTTTTTTTTAGATTGTGAGCCCTTTGGGACAGGGAGCCATTTAATTTTATTATTATTATTTGCCTGTAAACCGCTTTGTGAACTTCGTGTTGAAAAGCGGTATATAAGTACCTGCTGATTGATTGATTGATTGATACCAAGGATAATGGGGTGCCTATTAAAAAGAGAGGGGAACAGTAGACAAATCTCTTTTCTAAAAACATTGTTGCAGTAAAACCACTGATGTTCCCCTATCTTTAAAAAAGTGTCCCCGGTATCCGCAGTTTCAGGTATCCACAGTGGTATCCAGAACAGAACCCCAGCGGATACTGGGGCATGCCTGTATATGTAGACCAAGGAGATTTGTTAAAAATGGGGTGGTGGAGATCATACAGGCTGTTTTTGCTACTTCCACGTCTTTGCGCTTCTTCCCCCTTCAGATTCCATTGCATCGTTCTCCCGTTCCGAGAGAGGCTCGGTCTTCTGAAGGCCGTGGTCATTATCATTGTGGTGTGGCTCCTAGCCATAGCCATCATGTGCCCGTCTGCCGTCATGCTCACAGTTGGCCACATGAAAGGCCACTACATGGTGCTCGACGATGGCGGGAACACCACCTACCCACTGTACACCTGCTACGAAGCCTGGTCAGACAACAACATGAGGAAGCTCTACACCACCATCCTCTTCACGCACATCTACGTGGTGCCCTTGATGCTCATCATGTTCATGTATGGGAAGGTCTGCCTGAAACTCTGCAGCGCCACCGTCCCTGTTACCGAAAACCCATCTTGCACAGGAAGAGCCAACAGCTGCTCTCAAAAGAGAACGAGGATAATCAAAATGCTAATCTTGGTTGCTCTCCTCTTCATGATCTCCTGGTTGCCCTTGTGGACTCTGATGTTGCTGGTGGACTACACCACTCTGGCCAATGACCACCTGGATGTGCTGACCAGTTACCTCTTCCCGTTTGCACACTGGCTGGCCTTCTCCAACAGCAGCATCAACCCCGTCATCTACGGATACTACAACGAGAACTTCCGGAGGGGCTTTCAAGCCGCCTTCAAGCTCCAGCTGTGCTCCCAGGAGATGAAGCACCAGGACACCTACTCTGACCAATCACGAGGCCCCACCAGCTTCGGCATGTGCAACAAAGTCTTTGCGGAGGCCACCTCTTCCAACTCCACGTCCTCACAGCATACTTGGAATACTGCCCCTCTCTTCTCTAGGAAGGCCCAACCCAAGTGCCCTGGTCTTGGCTTGGAGGACATTGACAAGATCATGCCATACCATGGAGTGAACCAGGCTTGGGAAAAGACTGAGACATAAATCTACAGACTATGCTGGGGAAGGGCAATTTTCTAGGTCGGCAGTTCTCCGATTGTGGTTCTGTGGCCCACCAGCGGATCACGGCCCAATTTTTGGCGGGTTGCAAAACGGACAAGGCAAATCAGGCTATGTGCACCAAGCAGTGCTACTTGTGGTGCACCATTAGCAGCTGGTAAAGTGAAATGTTTTTTACATGGATCCCGATCCTGAAACGTTTGGAGACCCCTGCTCTAGATAATACCACCATCTCTTTCCTTTTGGGAAATAAAGTCAACCGTTGTTGGATTGTGCAAAAGAGAGAATGATCATGTGAAAAGGAACACTGGCCACGGCGTATTTCAGGAATGTGGCAACTCCACTAGAGGGCCAGATCCTGATGCTGGGTGTTGCAAGAGCTTTGGTTTCGTTCCACTGTTATTCCATTTGTTTTCATTATTAAAATCCTCCAACACTGAATTGTTCATTAAAATTCCATTTCTTTCATCCTAAATGCTGGTTGGTTGGATGGATCTTGTGAGCACCATTTCTTTGTACGAAAGGCACTTTGTCAAATGGGGACAAAGCCTGCACCAAAGTCACACTGTTGGGGGTTCCCACTGCCAACCATATTGGGAGCGCAATCCTAACCTGGAGTTAGGCCAGCTCAGTTAGGCCAGCAAAGTTTGGCTGGCGCAAGGGACACTGTAAAGTATGTTTGGACCACTCTTGGAGTCAGAGAGGCCAGCACACAGACGTGTGCCATCCTCCCTGACTCTGAGAGTGAACCAAACGCCACTCCCTTGTATCTAGCATTCTGAGGTAAATTTCTGAGGTAAAATTCTGAGGTAAATAAAGCAAAGTCTGGCCAGCATAAGGGACACTGTAAAGCATGTTTGGGCCACTCTCGGAGGCCAGAACACAGACATGAGCCATCCTCCCTGACTCCAAGAATGGTCCAAACATGAGTTACAGTGTCCCTTGTGCCGACCAAACTTTGCTGGCCTAACTCCAGGTTAGGATTAAGCCAGTGGTGTCATCTACTCTCGCGGAGACGGAACGCTGGGCGGGATTTACGTTTGATTGGCAGCCCGTCCATGCGGTTCCGCCGCCTTCCCGCCCGCCGCACGGGCTGCCCTCGGTTGACGCGCCCCACCGCTGCTCGCCCAGCTCCGTGATGGACACGGGGGGACGGGGGGCGCCGGGTGCCTGGGCGAGCAGGAAGGCAGCGGAACCGAATGGGTGGGCAGCCAATCAAACCTAAGTCCCGCCCAGCGTTCCGTCTCCGCGAGAGTAGATGACACCACTGGATTAAGCTCTGACGCTTTGTGGGTTCACCTCATTACGCCCTCTCCTGAACATAGGCCTCAGACAAGGCCCGACGTTGCTGACTCCAATGTCACTCCAGGCCATTAGCCAGGCAGCAGTGGGGAATTTTCCCACTTCTTGTAAACAGAATTTGAAGTTTTGATGGCAGAGCTCCTTTTGAAGCCACCGTCCGGCAGATGTAACCCTAGAGCAGCAATTTGCAGCATTGGTGTGCCTCAAAAGGTGCGCAGGTGTGCTTGTGGGAGTTTGAAGCACAGCAATTGAAATCACAAAAAAAGTCTCCTGGGTCCTGCAGCAGAACCCGGAAGAATCTCCCAAAAGCCGGGAGTGACATCACAAGAGGCAAAGGCCATAGAGAAGACCATGGAGGTCAATGTGCCACGAGAAGAAATACGTTGAGAATGGCTGCCCTAGATTCAGGGCTGTCCTGGGCAGTCCTATACAGGCAAATGTTGAATGACAGGAGGTCATCATGACATTATTATTTATTTATTGTTATTTATTTAATTTTTATCCCGCCTTTCTGCCCCATGGGCACCCAAGGCGGCCACAACATTAAAACCATCATTTTACAAACCACAAGTATAACGATTAAAACAATGCCAAAAACAACATTTAAACAGTTAAAAATTTAAAACAAGCAAGCCCCATGGATCCTTTAAAATATAAAATGAAGAATGTAAAATGAATGTAAAATGCCAGCCAGCCTGTCAACAACTGAAGGCTTGTGTAAAATAAAAAAGTCTTCAACCCCTGCCGAAATATTGCCAAAGAGGGAGCAGTTCTCAATTCTAAGGGGAGGGTATTCCAAAGTTGGGGGGCCACCACCGAGAAGGCCCTATTCCTGGCCGCCATCCCCCTCACCTCTCCTGGTGGCGGCACAGTCAGAAGGGCCCCCCCAGATGACCTAAGAGTACAGGTAGGATTATATGGAAGGAGGCGGTCCCTCAAATACCCTGGAACCGAGCAATAAAGGGCATTAAAGGTCAAAACTAGCACTTTGAATCAGGCCTGGAAAGGAACTGGCAGCCAGTGTAGCTGCCAAAGCAACGGCCCAACAGAGTCGAACCAACGAGCCCCAGCAACCACCCGAGCAGCCGCGTTCTGTACTAGTTGCAGTTTCCGGACCGTCTTCAGAGGCAGCCCCACGTAGAGCGCATTGCAGTAATCATTGCATTCTCCCCCCTCCAAGAGCTCTTCCCCAGGGCCACGCCTCACTAAGACTATACAATGACCCAAAAAAATACATTTCACAGTCCAATCCGGAGCCCAATCAGTGCCATTCCTGCCCGTGCTGCCCAGTCAACAGCCTTCATGAAAGTTCCGTAAAGCTCTTTCCCACTGGAAGTGAACCTACCGTGTGCTGCAGACATGTCATGTAGAGGGTGCGTGGGGGTATGCGAGTACCCGTTCCTAGGATTAGGGCTGGCCCCGCCCATTCACCCACCCACTCGTCGACTCCGTCGGCGCTCTGCTCCGCCCCCTGCAACGTTTGAGTTGCCTGCACATTCTCAGAGCCAGGCAGGCTGGCAGGCAGGCAGGCAGGCAGCAGAGCGAGAGAGACCGATGGCAGCAGCAGCGTGAGCAGGTAGGCTGCCTGGAGCTCCCTCCCGAGGAGGCGTGGCGGTTCCTGGGGGGGAATTGGTAGCCCGCACGGCAGCCCCAGGGAAGGCCCGGGACTCCCGGGCCACCGCAGGGCCTACCGAGGAGGTGCGGCGGTTCCTGGGGGTGGTTCCTGGGTTCTGGCTATGACCTCACTTCCGGTGGGCAGTCCCCGACACAAGTGCCAATCAAAAGTGAGTGCCTGTTGCTAAATCATTTAGATGTCATTACTGGTGTGCTGCCTGGACACTCGGGAGCACAGAGCAGTCAGTATCTCCACCGGGCAGCAGTGAGGCTTTTCAGGGCGGAGGGGACAGGCCTGGGCAGAGGGAGGGCGGAATGAGGGAAGGATCAGGCCCAGGAAGGGCAACCGCAGATGCTGCTACCAAATCCCATACCCCTCCCTGAGCTGGGGAGCCCAACGTGGGTCTCCTCTATTCTGTACCCGCTAAATAGGTAGAGGAGACCCATTGGTGATACCAGGTTTCTACACAGGGTAAGAGAACTTCTGTTCCCTTACCCCGAGGAGACCCTCGGCAGCTTCCCTGGCCCCACAGGATACAGTGGTGGCCATTTTGGCACCACTGTACTGCGCAGCAGTGGGGAAGTTTCGGATTAGGCCCCCCAATTTTTTTATTAGCATGTTGTTTTTCTTCCTACTGCTTATTCTTATTTTAAAACTTCTTGTACTTCATTTGAAGAGCTAGCTAATTTCAGTGCAAACTGAAAAGTGTGTACGCACAAGGGAGAGAACGAGAATTCTAGCCCTTGGAGTAAGTGACGGCTTCTCCAGCTAGTAAGGGGGAACAGCTTGTGGCAATGTAGAGAAAGAGCAGCTCTTTCATTTTTCCACAGAGCTCTGAGCATTATGTGTTTGGATGGAGGCAGAAGGGGCACATAGGCAGCCATCCATAAGGGCAACTGCATTGGAAGAGGGGGGCAGAGAGGAAGAGGAAATGCAGAGGAGAGGAGAGTGCTGAGCTAGAACCCTGGAGAGTGGGAGGGGCAGTGGCTGGTGCGTCGCCAGGCAAGGGGGGCAGCATTTAGCAGGATGTCCTGAATTGGTCCTACACGCACAACTGAGATGTCAGTCCCACAGAATTGAATAGGACCCATTCTCTGGTAAGAGAACCTAAAAGCCATGCAATAGGAGGCACACTTTTCTACAGTGCGTGCACACACATGTATTTTGTTATATGTGGTTATATGGGTTCTGTGTGGGTTTGGAAGCATTGCAAAAGCCAAAGAGCAGAGAGGGCTGAGCTTGCACATCGGAAGTGATGGTGTGATGAAACCCTGTTTGCTCCCTGCCTCCACTTCTTTACTCTTTCCCTGTTAACTCCCCTCTTGATCTGTAAATTGTAAGCCACTTGGGGCAGACATCTGCCCCCTCGTATTTTGTAACCTACCATGCATATAAATAGACAGGCAGACATACTGGCTTCCTTAAGCACTCTAAAGAAAAAAAAACCTGCCACTTCTCATGATCCATCGTTAAATTGTCAGATGGGCATTCCCTCTACCCACCTTGGGGACATCATCTACTCTGTGTTCCTGCTGCTTCCAGTGTCATCACAGCAATGGCCATTGTGCATTATGCTATGGAGGAGGATAAGCCTATTAGTCATGATGGTTGTGGGACTTGGTGGTGCTGTGGATTAAACCACTGAGCTAAGCTTGTTGACTGGACGATTGGCAGTTCGAGACCACGCAACTGAGTGAGTGCCCATCGCTTGTCCCAGCTCCTGCCAACCTAGCAGTGCGAAAGCACGTAAAAATGCCAGTAGATAAATAGGGACCACTTCGGTGGGAAGGGAACGGCGTTCCGTGCGCTACGGCATATAGTCATGCTGGCCCCATGAACTTGTCCTCAGACAAATGTCGGCTCTTCGGCTTAGAAATGGAGATGAGCACCACCCCCTACAGTCGGTCACAACTAGACCATTCGGTCGTGAGGAAACCTTTACCTTACATGATGGCTATGTTGAACTTTCATGACCAGGGGCAGTCTATCTCTGAATACCAGTTGCAGGTGGGGCAATCAGAAAGGGAGGGCTGCCTGCATGCAAATTTCCTGGAAGGACTATGGAAAGCAGGATCCAGCAGGGCTCTCTTTACATTCTTAAGGATTTCTCACTACCCATAAGAACAGAAGAAGAGCTCCGCTGGACCAGGCCAAAAGGCCCATCTAGTCCACTTCCCTGTATCTCACAGATGCCTCTTGGAGGGCACAGGACAACAAGACACCCGCATCTGGTTGCTACTCCCTTGCATCTGGCATCCTGTGGTAGCCTACTTCTAAAACCAAGAGGTTGCTCACCGCCTATAACCTATGCGGGGACTTTTCCTCCATCATTCTGACTGATGAAGAAGACGTGGTTAATTTATTGCATATCATAAAACAAACAAACCTATTGCAATCTAGGGAATATTGGAAGGCATTGAGTCCTGATGGGCAATGAATAAAGCTTTGTTGTTGTTGTTCAGTTGCTAAGTCGACTCTTCGCGACCCCCTGGACCACAGCACGCCAGGCCTCCCTGTCCTCCACTGGCTTCCTGAGTTCACCCAATTTCATGTTGGTTGCTTCGGTGACACTCTCTAACCATCTCTGCTGCCCCCTTCTCCTTTTGCCTTCAATCTTTCCCAGCATGAGGGTCTTTTCTAAAGAGTCCTCTCTTCTCATCAGGTGGCCAAAGTATTGGAGCTTCAGCTTCAGCATTTGTCCTTCCAGGGAGCAGTCAGTCTTGACTTCCTGGAGGATTGACCGATTGGATCTCCTTGCAGTCCAGGGGACTCTCAAGAGTCTTCTCCAACACCATAATTAAAAAGCATCTATTCTTCAGCGCTCCACCTTCCTTATGGTCCAGCTCTCACAGCCATACATTATTACTGGGAAAACCATAGCTTTGACTATGTGAACCTTTGATGGAAGGGTCTTGGCTTTTTATTAAGTTGTCTTTATTAATGTCTTGGCTTTTTATTAAGTTGTCTAGGTTCGCCATAGCTTTTCTTCCAAAAAGTAAACGTCTTTTAATTTCATGGCTGCAATCACCATCTGCGGTGATCTTGGAGCCCAGGAAAGTAAAGTCAGTCACTGCTTCCATTTCTTCCCCTTCTATTTGCCAGGAAGTGAGGGGATAAATAAACAAGTGATCAATAAATAAGTGATGGGATAAGTGATGGGAATAAAGCTTAGTGCCCAATTAAAACAAATCTCTCTTGAGTCATCATAGGAGGTTTAGCAAATTGGTTAAATTTGCATATGGAAAAACAACACTTCGTTATTTTCAGGTAAAAATTTCGCAGGAGGCATCAACGTACTCGAGGCATTTCCTCTTCTGTCACACACAGCATGGCATGCTTCTTCTAACATGGGACGGGCTGTCTGGGAGTATTAGTTTTTTAAAATTGGGTTTTTAGAGTTCACAATAGCACACAAAGAAACCAAGCAAAGGACACACCTGCAATCTTTTACTATGTCTTATTGTCATTTACATTCTCTTATGATTTACACTTGTGTGGGACGTGGTGGCGCAGCGAGTTAATCCGCTGTTGCTGGGCTTTCGACCGCAAGGTTGGGAGTTCGAGACTGTGCGACAGAGTGCGCTCCCGTCGTTTGTCCCGGCTCCTGCCAACCTAGCAGTTCGAAAGCATCTAGATGCAAGTAGATAGATAGGGACCACTTCGGTGGGAAGGGAACGGCATTCCATGCGCTACGGCGTAGAGTCATGCCGGCCACATGACCACGGAAGCTTGTCCTCGGACAAAACACCGGCTCTACAGGCTTAGAAACGGAGATGAGCACCGCCCCCGACCATTCAGTCATGGGGAAACCTTTACCTTTATGATTTACACCAGCTGTCTTGAGTGCCCCATTGTGGGAGAAAGGAAGGGATAAAACTTTATTACGTAAATCAGTAAATAACAGAAAGGCTCAGATTTACCAAATTCTCTATGGATCTTCTCTCAAACTATCTACCACAGTAATGTACCAGACCCCCTTCATCCATTTTTCTAAAGGCGGATTCCTTACTTCAAGGATCAGGGATCTTATTGCACTGTTCCAGAGAACTGTGCATGTTCCAGAGAACTGTTCCAGAGAACTATTGCCCATACTAAGGGCACAATTCTAACTTGTGCTGGAGTGGGCAGGCCAGCGTGTCTGCATCATATCCAACACAAGTTGGGAGCTGGCTGGAGCCTCCACAGGGCAAGGGCACATTTGGGTTATTTCTCAACTATTTTCCAATAGCAAAGTGAGTCAGAAAGGGGGAAAACCTATTTGCAACCTCAAGCAAAAGAACCACACAGCCTTCTCCCTTTCCAGCATGCCATCGTCCCATATTTTCAATATGGCTGATCTAGGTGCTTCATGACCCACCCAAAATTGGCTCACAACCCACTGGAGGTTCCCGACTCAGTTTGGGTACCAGTTCTGTTTACTATACAATATACAGTATACAGTTCATGATGGCGAACCTATGACACCCGTGTCAAAGGTGACACACCACAATGTTTGGGGTGCCACACCAGTGTTCCCCAACATCCAACAAAAATTGAGCTTATTTTACATTTTTTGCGACCATTCAATGTTTCTTTATAGATTATTATTATTTATTTATTAAATTTATACCCCGCCTTTCTGCCCAAAGGCACCCAAGTCTGCTTACAACAAATTAAAATACAATAAAATCATTGTGTATAATAGTTAAAAACAATAGTTGAATCCAATAGTTAAAATAGAATACATAGCACCATACATGATTGGACTGTATTTTTTGTTTAAATGCATGAATATAAAGAACTGTTTCTCTTTTGTTTGAGGGGGGGATTGTCATGCCAGCAGAGTCAAGTTAAGCATCTTCAAAAGTTTTGACACGCTGAGCGCAAAAGGTTTGCCATCACTGCTATAGAAAGAGATATCTAAGGGTGTTGCAGGGGGGGCAATTGTGCCAGGCAACAAGCTTTAGGGGGCAACAAGCGGAGCTTGACACTAGTGGCCAAAATTGTGAAAAATCTTGGTAAGTATGAATAACACCGTCAGGTTATACATCATTGGAAAAGCAATTTAATGCAGAATGCAATGAAACAAACCAGAGTGTAAGATCTTTACTCAATCAAAAGTTATTGCCAAACAAACCAGAAAATAAAAATATAACTGTCATGAAAAAATTGTTAAAATCGTGGTATCTAGAAATAATACTGTCATATTATATACCATTCGGTGTGGAATTTCATGCAAAAAACCGGAGTGTAATATCATTCTATCAAAGGTTATAACCAAAAAACCTGGAAACAAAAATCCAACTATCATGTAAAAATTGCTGGCTTAGATAACTTTTAAAGCGAATGAAAGGGAGGAACCCTGCACAACTGAACTCCTCAGAAGGAGGGTAGTATAAAAATGTGAGAAATATGAATGAATGAATGATTTTGTCATATGGGGGAAGTTAAACATTTATGGGCCCCGAGTATCAAATGACCTAGCTATTCCACTCTGTGTGTGGGGGAGTGACTGCGGGCTTGGGGGCAGCAGGCATGCTGTTGGGGAGAGGATGTGGGTTGTCGTCCCCATTTTTCACCTTTTAAAAAAGCCCAGGAATGCTGTCTCTATCGAAAGTGATGTCACTTCCTGTTGTTACATCACTTATGGGCCGTCATTTTGCCCTCAGCACTGGGCTACACTTTCATTAGCTATGTGACTGGCTGTGCCAATGGGGCATGTGCTGCATCCTGCAGTGGGGGGGGCAGTCACGGAGACTTCCTAAAAGGAATATTTGTTCCCTCGGAGATGCATTGTCCTTATCCCGGTGCTGAAAAGGTGGATAGGATTGAGCCCTTAGTCAATTAAAAGCACCCAAAGATGACCCAGTCCATAAACTGGTGGGAGAGAGATGGTTCTTGCCTCCCTATTATGACATCACATCTCAGAAGTGTGGCTTCATATTACTGTACCTACTTTGTGATGTCAACTTACATTAGCCCGACTTCCTGGAAACAGAAGAATGTGCATTGTCTTTGGGTTGGGAATTCTGAAGGAAAGACTCGGGGAGACTTTGTAATTAAGCCTGAAAAATGTTCTGTGGTCATTAGCAGACTGGTGGGACAAACTTAAGAAATCCCGGCTGAAGGACTGAAGATTGGACTGAATCCAATCTGCATATTCAGGAATATACCTCAAGGAGGAGGGAGACAGAGAGGAACCAAATATGCTGCGAGTTGTTATTGTGTCTGCGCATGTATCTCCTGAAGTTGCTGATCTCCCCGACACCTGTGTGGTTGCCACCTTCCGAGGTAAGGCAGACACCTGTTCCTAGCTGGTTTGGAATCATGGAATAGAGATCAAGCAGCTCCCTGCCTGCCCAACAGTTTTCTCCTTCAAAAGTGGACAAGAACAGGAGTGCTGAGCTCACCCCCAGCATCTGATCTGATCGGCCATACCTGTTCACTCTCTAAAAGGACTAGCAACTTGGACAGGCAGCATGATGAGCCTTGAGGCTTTAGCACCGTTGATCCAAGCCCTCCTCTGGCTGCACCACCAGTGGCCATTGGTGAGATGGGCTGTAGTGAGATTCCCAGTGAGACTTCCCAGTGAGATTCTCCTGCCACCTTTATTTCTATCCATTTTGGGACCAGGCAAAAGCAAAACCCTTTCTTGTTTTCTGAGGCTTTGTAAAGTGTGATGGGAAGGGTGTTGAACAACAAAAGTGAACACCATCCTTGTTGTTCTTTCCTTTAATTTTATTGCTCATTTGCATGGGAAAGGCGGGGTATAAATTCTTCAAAATAAATAAAATAAATTGTTTTTGATCCCCCAAGGCAGATCTGCCCTGTTCCAGCTCCACTGACAATCCTGAAGGCACCCAATACAGGCTGCAATCCAATGCACACTTTCCTGGGAGTAAGCTTGAGTTGGCTTACTTCTGAGTAGACCTGCATAGGATTGGGCTAGCAAAGTCAGAATGAGCCCAGAGGCCAACTTCGTCCCCTGAAGGGGCTGTGCATGAAGCCACACAGCGATGACCGATCAGTATTCCACTGTCTCAATTTCAATCCGCTTTGGTGAACTGGGAAGTAGACAGAAATCAATGGCAGCCTTAATTCACATGCCACTTTATTTCCTTAGATATGGAAAGGAGAACAAGAGTTATCCAGAAGGATCAGCATCCCCATTGGAATGAGGTCAGTGCCAAACCCCTAGTTCAGCAAAACCTTGACTTCCCCCACTTGACTTCCATCGCTTTGCTCTTTCAGCCGTTTTCAATTATAACCACATGTTAAATGTTGCCCACATGCTTCCCTCTTTCATCCAATTCCCTCCAACCTTCCACAACGTTCATCCACGTTCTTATGTTTATCTTTCTTATCTTTCTATTTATTTAGGTTTTGTAGGCATTTGCAGGTGCTATATTATTATTATTATTATTATTATTATTATTATTATTATTATTATTATTATTATTATTATTATTA
>JAJKFI010000162.1:1352998-1369128 GCA_029204185.1 Lerista edwardsae | reverse complement strand
TATTATTATTATTATTATTATTATTATTATTATTATTATTATTATTAAGATTTCTATCCTGCCTTTTTGCCCGAAGGCACCCAAGGCGGCATTACAATATGAAATTCAACACAAAAAACAATTTAAAAACAATATTAAAACCATACAATAAAACAAAATTAAAACAAGCAATAAAATTTAAAAACAACAAGCCCTGTGGATCATAAGGTATAAAATATAAAAGTGAACCAGCCAGCCAGCCTGTCAACAGTTAAAAGCTTTTTGAAATAAAAAGGTCTTCAGCCCCCACCGAAATGTTAACAAAGAGGGAGCAGTTCTCAATTCTAAGGGGAGGGTATTCCAAAGAACTATACAGTTCACCATCTTCATTTTTTGCTGGCCAAAATAAATGTGCAAGGAAAATAAGGCTCTTTGACATTCATCCATTCTTCTTTTCGCCCATGCTCTGGTCCTTAACCAGATGAAAGTGCAAAGGATTGCTGTGATGGTCTTCATCAAGCATTTAAATGTGTGCCAAGGACCCAGAGCCAAGGGCAGGCCAATAACTTCAGCACACTGGCAGGCAGCTGGAAAAACTACAGCCTGAGCTGGCAGCCTCCCTTGCAGCGCAATCCCCTCATAGCATCGGTGCAACGGCATTAGTGCCAACGCAGGGGCGCCAAGCAGCACCCCCATGTCGGCACTAAGGCAACGGGACTGGCACTGCGCTTCCCTTGCATTGGCTGAAGCCGGCTGGCTCAGGGTAGGTGCCATTTCGGAAAAGAAAGGGACTGGGTGGAGGGTGGGCAGTTCTGGACGGGCTGTGGGCATGCATGCCAGCCCGGAAGGGGGCGGACTTGGGATTCGGCTATAAGGCCAATTCTTAAGCCAGGAGGCTGCATGGCCCTGATTCGGGCTGCATGGCATTTTCGGGTCTGCGCCTGCTGTTTAGCAGGCATAGATCCGAGGAGCGCATAGGGGAGGCTGGCGTTTCCCCTACGGCAGTGGTATTCAAACCTTTTAGACCGGGACCCACTTCTGAGAATGGCACTCAGGTCGGTATCGGCCGGAAGTGATGTCATGTCATGGCAGGAAGTGACATCATCAAGCAGGAAGTGCTGTCATTGTCACATAATAAAATGGCACTCCTGAAATGTAAATTGGCATTCTCAGACTGCAGCAATTATACAACTATGACACATCCCTGACAGAAATTAGGACAAAATATGACGTAAAAGCACTGAACTAAAAACAAAATTTAAAGAAGCCCTTACTTGAAAATTCAAACTGTTAACACTCACAAAAGGAATGTAACAAGAGTAAGGTCTGCAGCTTCCAAGATGGCTGCTTCCGCGATCCACCTGACACCAGGTCGCGACCCACCAAGTGGGTCCCAACTTAAAGTTTGAATAGCACTGCCCTGCGGTAAGGGCATGCCTATACTCTGGATACGGTGCAGGCCCGAGAGCCTCACCATTCCTGTGAAGTATAGGATTGCGCTCTCAATGGCTCAAGTCTGCACCGACAAAATAGCCAGCACAGACCAGAGAAGGCCCGTTGCCAGGCCAGCACCCTTCCCCCGTGGAGCCTCCTGGGGCCCATGGACTGCCTTGGTAGCCATTTTGGTACTGCTGCTCCTACAGGGCCCAGCAGTTTAGGATTGGGCTGTCTGGGGGACGATGCAGATTGCCCAGACTGAGGGAATGCGGTAGACCAATGACCTTTGCAGTACAATGGCCCCTTCTCATCCCTGATCTTCAGATCTGTGGATTTGACTCAACACGGATCCCAAGACCATGCTGGAGAAGCTCCAGATGCAGCCGGAAGTATCTTCTTTCCAGTCGCATGTGGGAGGCCATTGAGGCACTGGGCGGTCGCGCATGGCCTCCTTGTGCCTCAGAAGGCTCCCCAATGCTTCTAAAAGGCACTTCCTCCCTCTCCCCCCCCCCCGGCATGGGACCTCCCATGGAATTCAGTATCCATAGAGGGTCCTGGAATTGAGCCACTGTGGATACTGAGGGCCCACTGTATATCTCCCAGGGCCATGGGATTGGCCCTCGGGAGTCTCCTCATTCCCTAAGCCAGGCAGATTCTGTTGAATATGCCTGCAGTTGCGTCTTCCAACGCCAGGAAGCTTTCCACCCCTGTGGCATCTGGCACAGCCCTTCTCCATAGAGCGTTCCACAAGTAGATCAGACTGTCTGCAGTCTTCCTGAACGACTTTGCCAGTGGTTGCAGGTGCTGTTGAAAAGCTGGGGGGGGGGTTCATGTACTGGAAGGTAATTGGCAGGAATGCGCAGGGGGAGAAAGAAATCTGAAGAATGTCCCTTTTCCTTAGAAACTGCACTTCAGAGCACCTCCAGAAAGGAGCCTTCAGGCATCATCACCTAACACACCCAGGCACCTGTCTTCTCACACCTATTTGGTCATTCTCGGGAAAGCAGCAGGCTCTGGCATCTTTTGGTCATGACCTCACTTCCACTTTTGGTCATGACCCCATCCAGTGGGTCCCAGACAGATTGTCATTCTAAAAAGTGGGTCCCGGTGCTGAAAGGTTTGGGAACCTCTGCTGTATAGGACTGCAGCTCAAGAGGCTTCTTCGAAGTCACCTCCCTGATTGTGGACCAAGCTGCAAATGACCGTGAATTGTTGCTGGTGAGAGACAATTGGGGCACATTTTTCAGCCCACCCTATATTGTGTTCTTGTGCTCCCTCTAGACCCTGGTGTGGTACCTGGACTTGCGGCCCCTGGACAGCACCTCTTCTGTGATTGTCCAGATCCTGGACTGGAGCACCAGAGGTCAAAGGTGAATCGGCCACAGCAGTCCCCACCCAAGAAGCCTCTGGACGTTTCTCTTCCTGGAAATGGGGGCCAACCTTGATCTTCAAACCGTATTATAGGCCTGGCAGCACCAGCAGCCACCTGCCCCTTCTCCTCCTCCCCTCCCCCCAATTTCTAGGAAAGAAAAGGGGGGACCAAGTGGAGGAGGATGTGTAGAGGAGAAGAGATGAGAGAGCTAGAGTGTCCTGTGAATGCAGCCACTGACTCCAAGGCCAAGGCAGAGATACGTGAAGTTGCCCCCTCAGCCGTGCAACCAGCCAGTGAACCCACCAAGGAAATGAGGCACATCCAAGCATGGTTTTACTTCTTCAGAGAGATATTCAGCAGCGTCATGCAGCCAGAATGCTGGGCGGGGGGCGGGGAAGATGGCAAAACGGAGCAGTACGCAACAGGCGAGCTGCCGCTCACCCGTTCCTCCCGCCCAGCGTTCCGGCTGCATGACGCCGCTGGATATACGTATTTCAGTTGCAAGGAAACACCAATTAGAGCAGTCCAGATTACAGTCCCAGGTCAGAAATACAGCCAGACAGGTGTATAGCGACAGATGTTCAAAGGTGGCTAAACAGTCCAGCAGCGCTTTGCCCTTCCTCTCACAATCCACTGCCTTATATCCTGCCTTCCAGCCAATCAGCACAGTGCTGAGTCATGGCTACGTCTTAGTGCCTAAATGCAGGTACCCCACTCAGGCACAGGTGCATTCAAACACCTTCCTCAGGCCCTCCAGTTTTCCAGAGCAAAAGACACATCAGAGCTGATGGCCAGAATCAACCCAAAAACCTAACATGTCCCTCATGCTCTCACCCACACCGTCACCCCCTCCACACTTCCTCTTTCATTCTGTTTCCCTCTTCCTTTTTTTGAATCCAGGCAGCAGGAAGAGGAGAAGGAACAGTAGTAGAGGGAGGCTGCCTGAGGCAACTACCTCAGCTGGCCTTGTGGAGGAACCGGTCCTCCTATGACAGTCACTGAGAAATGGACATTAGTGTATTCTTACTAATGTGTATTTTAGATTTTAAAAAAAAACCCAACCAGCATGATACTTCACACATGACAAAGTACGCAAACCTTTCAAGTGCAGGGAGATGGATTGTAATGTTGGAATCCTGGGACTGCTGTATTTATTTCAACAGCTTTTATGCTGCTTTAAGAAAAACACCATACACCACAGTTTACACCACAGCTTACAGAAAAATAATATAATCAATCAGATTAAAACTAAAGAAATATCTCCAGCACATATTAAAACGGCTTCTACTACAATTGCTCGTAATGAAAGCTTACGGCTTTGAAACTCCTGGCTGACTTTTGTCTTTCTCATCTATTCCCAGCAATTTTGGCTTCACCAAAGTAAGCCTCACAGCAGTTGTTGAAAGGCCAAGAGCCATCATCACCTTAAAGGACCAGGAACTGCACAAAAGCAACATGCAGAAGACAGGTGTAAGCCAGGGGTGGGTGGCTGGGGTTTTACTACGATGGGTTCTGAGTGTTGCATTATTGCCGTTTCTACATCGTCCATGTTGTTTTACAAAGCACAGAAGGACAGGTACCTGCCCCAAGGTGCTTACAATCTGGAAAGCGACACAGAGGAAAGGGAGGGAAAGGGAGGAAGGGCGAGCGAGCAGGGAAGTTTTAAAATTTTTAAAGTTTTAAAATGTATGAGGAAAGGCTCTTCAGTCTAGAAAAGAGTCGCCAAAGGGAGGACATGATTGAAGGTGCAATTTTAACAGCGGCGGAACGCGGCGTGACGCAACGGGCGGACTGCCGCTCAAAGCTAAGTCCCGCCCAGCGTACCGGGTGAATGACGCCGCTGAATTTTAACCTGGAGTTAGGCCAGCTCAAGCCACTTGTGCAGGCCCAGGAGTGTTGCAAATGTGCCATAAAGCACATTTGCACCACTGTCACTGGGAGACCGGTACCCACGTGTGCCATCCTCCCCTAATCCGACAGTTCCAAACACACTTTATGGTGTGTTTCCAACACTCCTGGGCCAGCACAAGTGACTTGTGCCAGCCTAACTCCAGTTTAGGATTGCACCCTGAGACGTACAAGATTATGGAGGGGATGGCTAGAGGGATATGTGCAACTTCCTGGTTCTAGAAGTCAGCCACCTCCGAATGCCAGGTGCAAGGGAATAGCAACGAGATGTGGGACTCTTGTATGCTCTCTGAGGCATCTGGTGGGCCAATGTGAGATCCAGGAAGCTGGACTGGATTGGCCTGATCCAGCGGGCTCTTCTTGTGTTCTTAAGGCCCAAATTGGGTCACAAGTTATTATAGCTCCCTCCCCACAGACAGGATAGCAAATTCTGTTTAGTTTACCTTTGACTTTTACCTCAGAAATTTACCTCAGAATGCCAGATACAAGGGAGTGGCCACAGGATGCAGGCATCTTGTTGTCTTGTCTGCTCCCTGAGGCATCTGTCAGATCCAGGGACACTGTAAGATCCAGGAAGCTGGAATAGATGGGCCTTTGGCCTGATCCAGCGGGGCTCTTCTGATGTACCTGAGGAGGTACCAGCCTCCCACTTTCTGGACTGGAAACAGAACAGAGGGGCAGAGCCAACAAGGACATATGGACAAGAGATGGGCTTGAAAGCCTCCTGTTGTTCTAGTCCACCAGTAGCCGCAGGCAGCTTCATGGAGGAAGCTATGAGTGAGAAAGCATCTGTCCCCAGTTGACAGCACCCTCCATCCTGCATGTTGTGTCTCCACTCTGCTTCTTTTTAGATTGTGCACTCCTTTGGAATAGGGAAGCATCTCCTTAATTTCATAGAATCATAGAGTTCGAAGGGACCTGCAAGGTCATCTAGTCCAACCCCCTTTTCCTTTTGCTTTGAAAGCGGCTTTGGGAAATTTTTTGGAAGGGTGAGATGTAGGATAGAAATATTTGCCATCTTAATTAAGGCACACGCTACCACAAAAGGCACAGGAGCAGGCACCAGACTGATTTTTTTCGTGGTCAGTTGGCAACCCTGTGGAAGCACAGAATGGCTTCTGTTCTGCCCCTGGGCCACTGAAAACCTGTCTTCCCCTGCGAGCAAACTGACCAAGGGTGAGTGACTCTGCATTTCAGAACACCATCACTCTGAGAATCGCCTTCACACCTCCCGTACCGCAGACGTTTCTGCAGCCCCCAAAGCCTGGATTTCAGGATTTCAGGAAACTTGGTAAGTGGTGGCTCTGGGTGGCTTCCCTGCCCCCAAGAGGTAAGCTTTTGCAGGAGTTGTCCACGTGATGGAGCTCAACAGGATTAGATTACAAAAGGGCACTGCATGAGTCATAATTCTTTCTTTAAAACCCAAAAAGCAGCCGCAGTAAAAATGAAGCATCGCAGCTCAGGGGAAAGAGGGTGTTTCTCCAGCATTGGGGGAAAGCTATAAGCCAAAAATTTTCAACTGGAAGCCCATCAACCTCTATTTTTTACACATCTGTACCTCTATTACATAATCTGTAATAGAGGGTAGTTAACCTGTGGAACTCTTTGCCACAGGAGGTGGTGATGGCATCTGGTCTAGATGCCTTTAAGAGGGGATTGGACAGATTTCTGGAAGAAAAGTCCATCGTGGGCTATAGGCAATGATGGGTTGTAACCTTACATTAGTAGTAGGCTACTTCAGAGTACTGGGTGCAAGGGAGTGGCAACAGGATACAAGCATCTGGTTGTCTCATGCCTCCGTGGGGCACCTGGTGGGCCGCTGTGAGATACAGGAAGCTGGACTAGATGGGCCTTTGGCCTGATCCAGCAGGGCTCTTCTTATGTTCTTATGTTCTTATTCCTCCCCTCCTTTGGTCCTCACAACAGCCCTGTGAGGTAGATGAGACTCAGGGCGCCATCCTATACTGCGCTGGAATGGCGAGGCTGGCTGGCCAACACCATATCCAGTGCAGTATAGGAGAGGCTGGAGCCTCCCCGCGGCAAGGGAGATCACAAAGCTCGAGTTGGGGCTGCGCAGCTTCCCAAATGAGTCTAGGATTCAGCCATATGGCCGAATCCTGGACCCGCCCACATCCCGCCTATGTCCCGCCCACCTCCCACACTCCTCCCGCCATCATGGCGCCTCCCTCGCGCCGGTCGGCTGTCTGCAGCACTGGTCCTGTTGCCTTAGTGCCAATGTGGGGGTGCCGATCGGTGCCCCCACATAAATGCTAAACGCGCAGTGTCAGCACAACCCCGTTGCACCGATGCTGCGCAGTCCATAGGATTGCGCTGTTAGCAAGAGTGGCTGGCCCCAGGTCACCCAGGAAGCTTCGTGGCGGAGCAGGGATTTGAACCCAGATCTTCCAGTTCTAAGTCCAACTCGTAAACCACTACACCATGCTGGTGTACCTCTGTGGTAGTCCTCTACGATGTTCGTCACTTGTGGGAGACTCTTCCAGATTCTGTGACTCTGTTTTGAGGACAACTGTCTGCAGTCACGAATCGTCTGTCCCTTGGATCGCTCTGGGATTAAAAAAACAACTCGTTACTACAGTCAGTTGACTTAGAAACAGAGCTGCAGAACCCGGAAGAGTCCTTCAGCTATTTTCGACTGCTGTGCTACAAGCTCCCATGGCACACCTATGGATCTGTCGGGGCACACTCCTGTGCCATGGCTCACCGGTTGAAAATCGCTGCAATGGGCCTATGAACATGGAGCCTCACAGTGCTCTCTCTGTGGTCTTGTCCAGTGTGCTGTGGGGGGCATGCCAAGCCTTCCTCGTACGAAGAACTGGTTCCAAAGGAGAAAGGCGGTGGAGATGTCAGCGGTGGAAGCATGTTACCAGCAGCGTCCAAGAGAGATCTGGGGAACCGGAAACAAGCTTTCCAGGTAAGGCCTGACGCTTTCCAGTAAGGCTGGCCAGGTAAGGCCAAGTAAGACTCCTCGAAATGGCAACGTAAGAGTGCAATGGTTCTTTCATGGTACAGATGCTCTTAACTGTAGACATGATGAGGGCCAGGCCAAGATTCCTGGTGCTTGAGGTGGCTTGCCAACCACTGGTGTACCTGAGGGGGCAGGGGGTCAAATGCCCCAGGCACTAGGCTTGAGGGGGGACGGTGACAATGCCTGCCCCTGCCCGCTCCGCCCCCCACTGATTTGGAGAGGGCGCACAGTGCTGGTTCTCCCCTCCTCAACGAGATGAGCTGGCGTTGCGCACCAGCCCCGGATCACTCTCAGAAGCAACCTCTGTGGGGACCACCACTGAGAGCAACCCAACGTTGTGAGAACGCAGTGCCAACTTGCCCCTCCTCAGAGGGGGGTGGCTTCTGCAGGGGCCGGCACCCCTGGAGGTGTGCCCCCCAGCACTGACCCCCCCCCAGGATTGCCCCTGTTGCCACACACCCCCAAATATGGTGATGAGCAAGGGAAAGGAAGAGCAGGGCCATTTCAACACATCTCACAAATGTGCTCTCTCTCTCTCGCTCTTACTCGCTCTCTCTCGCTCTCTCTCTCGCTCTCTCGCTCTCTCTTGCTCTCTCTCTCTCGCTCTCTCTCCTTTTGCAGGTTCGAGTTGGGATCATTGAATGCCGGCAACTTCAAGAGAACAACGTCAAACCCGTGGTGAAAGTGAACATCGGTCACCACTTCTTCCGGACGAGAATCAGACTTGGGAATAGCCCTTATTACAATGAGGTTCGCGTTGGGTGGGAGAGAGAACCACATCTCTCCATCTCCCTTCTCCACATCATGAGTCACGTCATCCTCCCCTGGCCTGGCCTGCTTTAGCTGCCCGTTTTCTAAACTGTGTTTCCTCAAAGGGAAGGTCCTCCAGGCCCCTGATTGGCAGTCCCCGAATCACGGGACTGCTGCCTTGAAGAAGAGCTTTGCCCACTGTGCACGACGATGCTTGCTGTTCTGCACTGCTGCCTGTTATCCTCCCAGCCAATCTCACCAGAAAGTTGCTCCAGGCAGCTGCTTCTGCCTGGAAATGTGGGCTTGGAGCCTGCTGTGGTAACAGGAAGTGGAAACAGCCACCCAGGGAAACTTTCTGACAAGATCAGCTGGCAAGACAACAGGGAGCAGCGTGGAACAGGAAGCGCCATACATCATCATCATCATCATCATCATCATCATCATCATTTATTTAATCTATATCCCACCTTTCTGCCCCATGGGCACATGATGAGGAAGGTTTTTTCCCAGGTGTCGGATCCGGCCCACGGCTCCTTCCTGCACCATTTCCAGTTTTGCAATATCCTTCTCGAGATGTTTCTCTGCCGAAAATCCTCTGTGAAACACACCCTGAGAGCAGTGGTGTCATTCAAATGATTTAGGAACAGGAACTCACTTTTGATTGGTACTTGTCGGGAACCCAGAACCAGCCACGGAGCCCGTTAGGATCCGGAACGCCCGTTCTGGTCCGTTCCCCCTGAATGACATCACTGCCTAAGAGCCTTCCTTGATCCAAGTCATTTTTCTGCAGACCTTTGTCCAGAACTTCCACGAGATTCCGAACCAACTCTTCGAGGAGTGCGTCACCATTCAGGTAAGCAAGGCAGGTCTGCTCTGTCATCCTTCCTGGGCGTCAGGATCCTGGGCATCAGGATCCTGTGCTTACAGGCAACCCCATCCTGAGCTGCTCCATTCCCCAAAATGGCCACTGCTGTATCCGGTGGGGCCAGGGAAGCTGCCAAAAGCCTCCTTGGGGTCCCTGACCCCATCTCAAGCCCAGGCAGCCCCGATGGGGCACAGAACCGAGGTGGCCCCTGTTTGTCTCCGTGCCCCTAGAGGGGGTTCTGGATATAGCAGCCACCTCTGCAGCTCAGACATTTGCCCAGAACTTCCACGAGATTCCGAGCCAACTCTTCGAGGAGTGTCCCACATCAGGCCTGATCCTCCCTCCAGCCCAACATCCCTCCTCCCAGTTCCACCCCTCTCAGCCTTCCCTCCACCTTCCCCCCACACCCTGAAAAGCCTCACCACCACCCCAGCGGGGAAACCAAACCCCTGGCAGTGCAAGCACTTGTATGGGATGCAAAAGCGGAATTTCCGCATGGCCCCGACTGTTTCTTCGTAGGTGCTGAACTCCAGGGCGATGCGAGCTGCTTCCGTCATTGGAGTTGTCAAGGTGAGCTGCGGCCTGCTTCAGCTGATGCCTCTGAAGAGAGAGAGATCTAGAGGACAGGTGGAGGTCTCTCAGCCAGGAATGTCTTGGCTCCTGCTCACATATGATGGTTCTGCATCACAGGAACCAGGGTCAATATTGGGCCCCGGATCACTCCAGACTGGTCCCCAAGAGACAGACAACATGTTATAATAACCACACACACTTGTTTGCTAGATGCTGGTGTAGCATCCCTGCTAAGGGACTGAGCTACAAATCAGGATGTCCCCAGTTTGACTTTCACCTCTGCCAAGTGAGACTTTCACCTCACTAGGGGGCGAGCTTCTCCCTCTGACGCTCAGTCTTCCCCATCTGCAGTATGGGTATAATATTGCTTGTATGCTTTGTAGGACTGCTGTAAGCGTTGCCATCAAGATATGCATTTGGAACATGTGAAAGTACTCTACAAATGCCAAGAATCACTAGATATGTGCTTCTGTTTTTCTCCCCTCCAAAAAACAAAATTCTGCATTGGGAAGAGATTTAGATCAGGATTGTGGTGGCAAAGACCCCACTCCTCTTCCTGCCAAGTTCCAATCCAGATTAATATTAATATTAATAATGATGATGATGATGATGATGATGATGATGATGCTCATATTTATATACCACCTTTCTTAAGATCACTAAATTACTCTAATGACTGTAACTCAAGGTGGTTTACATAGGCAGACTTTTATTCACAAACCCGAAGGATTTTACAATTTACAGATACATTCTATCTTTCAAGAACAACACTCATACAGATGGATCTTTCTGGAATTGGCCTTCTTTCTTAGCCACCCGTCTGTCTTCTGCTGGCTGATAAGAGGCTTCCCTGCTCCCCCAGAGATGCAGCTGACCAGCTCACTCCTCCTCCCACGAGGCAGCTGGAACTCAGCTTTTAATCAGCCGCAGTTTGCAAGGTCTGCCGCTCACAGAGACTTCCGGTAGTCCCGAGCTGGCGACCTTCGGATCTTCAGCTCTTATCTTCGGGCAAACGGAGGCATTAACCCTCTCGACTAAATCTTCTGCCCTCCCCTCCAGGCCTGCCCAAGACCTCCTGATGCCTGAGGTAGCCTGCCAAATGTCACCCCACTTACCACTTACTTGTCTCCACCCCCTTCTCCCCTCCACAGTTCCTCTTCCTCTCTGTCCTCCTCTTCCTTTTCCAATCGAGGGAATGGGAAGAGAAGGAGAAATGGCGGAGGTAAGAAGGTAGACGAAGCTGAGCGCCTCCCACCATTTGAGACTCCTCAGTTGCCGACACACACCCCAGGGCGGGAGCCCACCTGTTTCCCTCTGAAAGCAACTGCAGCTGAGCCCCAGTCGCGTGGGGGGGGGGTGTTCTGAGGGCTGAAAATGCTCGCTGCCAGTTTTCAAGCAAGACCCCTGGCAGTGATGTTTTTGTCCCTCAGAGGCATTCTGAGGCCCAGGGAAGCTGTGTGCAGCCACAGGCTGCCTCCCCACCCCTCAGAATACTCTCTGGACACGAGCTCAGCTCCGGGCACATTCAGAGGATTTGGAGGCCCCAGAAGGGGAACATTTAAACATCCACGGGTTTTGACATCCATGGAGGTTCTGGAAACAGAGCCCTCGTGGATAATACGGGCCTAAAAGGTAAAGGTTTCCCCACGACCGAATTGTCTAGTCATGACCGACTGTAGGGGGCAGTGCTCATCTCCGTTTCTAAGCCGAAGAACCGGCGTTTGTCTGAGGACAAGCTTCCATGGTCTTGTGGCCAGCATGACTCTACGCTGTGGCGCACAGAACGCCATTACCTTCCCACTGAAGTGGTCCCTGTTTATCTACTCACATTTTTACGTGCTTCCGAACTGCTAGGTTGGCAGGAGCTGGGGCAAGTAACAGGAGCTCCCTCCGTCATGCGGTTTTGAACTGCCAACCTTCCAGTCAGCAAGTTCAGCAACAGAGGTTTAACCCGCAGCGCCACCACCTGCCAATACGGGCCTAACGTGCATGTATTTATTCAAACCATTTCTATCCTAATTTTGCTGACGGCACAATCCTAACCTGGATTTAGGCCAGGACAAGTCACTTGCAAATGTGTTTCAAGGTGCGCTTGCCACACCCGCGCCCATGCACCAGCCTCCCTGACACTGAGGGTATTGCAGCCGCTCTGTAAAGCTCATTTTGCAACACTCCTGGGCCGGCACAAGTGACAAGCGACTTGTTAGGATTGCTCCCTGGGGCAGTTTACAGGATTATTTCCCCTGCCTATTAGCAGAATACAAAAACAAGGCAGGAGTAGGAGCTGCCCTCTATCCCCCTTCTCCAGCCTCATCCTTCTGCTGACTCCCAGAGCCAGAGCAGGCCCCAACCGCGCCCACAGCAGGGTGGTGATGACACATGTCCTTGTGCCCGCCGTGCAGCCTCGCCACACCCCCTGCATCGCTCCATTTTGGAGTGCAATGGAGGCAAGGGCAGGCAGGAGTGCCCAGCTCTGCTCTGCTTTCTTCCCCGGCACACGCAGTTCCCTTGGCAGCACCCATGGCAGGCACAACGCCGCGCCACATGGGTGCAACGCCACTGCTGACTCCTCCTGTTTCTGTCTTTGCAGATTGAGATTGGGACTATATACGAATATCCCGGTAAGTCAATTGCGGGAGTCTTGGGGCCAAATGCCTTGGAGTGCCCGCGGTGCCTTTTTTCTCGTCATTTCTGTGCCTGGGGAAGGGTCCCAAATAATGGGAGGAGGACAGACTCTTGCTATTTCCTTTCCGTAGGCCATGCTCTGATCTCCAAATGGCTGAGTCTCTACAATCCGGATAATCTCAACGCTGGATTAAAGGGCTACGTGAAGGTCAACCTGTGTGTCCTGGGAGCCGGGGATCGTGCACCGGTAAACGTCTCGGTGTGACAACACCTTTCAGCACCTGGACAGGGGCAAAAAAAGGAACATCCAATATGGTGTAGTTCAACAGACAGTAAATGTTGTGTTCTGTTCTCAATATGGAAGAATGAATGATGCTTTCAAGACAGCTGAAAAGTCAGGGGCCAGCCTTCTTAGAGTGCAATCTTAACCTGGAGTTAGGCCGGCACAGTTAGGCCAGCAAAGTTTGGCTAGCACAAGAGCCACTGTAAAGTGCGTTTGGACCACTCTCTGATTCAGGGAGGATGGTGCACATCTGTGTGCTGGCCTCTCTGACTCCCAGAGTGGTCAAAACATGCTTTACAGTGGCCCTTTTGCTGGCCAAAATTTGCTGGCCCAACCGTGCCGGCCTAACTCCAGGTTAGGATCGTACTCTGAGATACTTAGGGCCCAATCCTATCCCCCCAGTCCCAGAGCATGCGATGCCACCCACAGTGCAACCCAACAATCCAGTAGAGATAAATAATCATTTTTACATACCTCTCTGTTGGTTGCCTGGCTGTCAATGTGTCTCCTCGGACCCGAGTCAGCTTTTTAGCTGGCATAAAACTAAGCGGTATATAAATACTAGTGAGTGATTGATTGATTGATTGATTGATTGATTGATTGATTGAAGAAGAACCTGGGGGTGGGTCTGGGGTGGGAAAGGGGGATAGGATCAGTGGTGGGATTCAAATAAATTAACAACCGGTTCTATGTCCTTCAGGGCGGCCTTCAGGGCGGCCGCTGCCTTTCTTCCCTCTCCCAACCTAAAATTAACAACCGGTTCTGCAGAACTGGTGAGAACTGGCTGAATTTCACCACTGGATAGGATCCAGCATAGGGGATAGGATCCAGCATAGGGGATAGGATCCAGCATAGGGGATAGGAAGCACACAACAGTGGCATCTTTTACCAAACCACAGTACCACTTACGACAGCAGACCAGGAGTTCTGCCCCCATAAGTGCCCTATAGCAAGGGAGGCAGGAGAGGCAGGCACCACTTCAGCCTTGCCAAACCAAGGGCTGAGTCAGACTCACAAAACCATGTTTTAAAAACCTACTTCCAGAGGGATGCGTGCAGAACTGGTCATGTCTGAACTGCACATCTCTGTGCATTGTTTACTCCACACATTTCAATACGAGGACCGCATTGTGTTTTTTACACATTCTCGGGTGCTGGAAAAAAAATTCAGCTTTACAAATGAATGAACGAAATTTCAATGAATACGTTTTACTTGTTGTGTAATCAGCATGATATGATTCTGAACAAGAGAGAAATATGACAATTACAAAGAAGCAATGCTGTGCTTCAACCAAGAAATGATATACGAGTAAAAAATGTCAAACAGCAAAAAAAAAAATAGCTATAAGAATTTTTTAAGTTGCTGTGAGCTGGATAAACATAACATAAGAAGGGCCCTGCTGGATCAGGCCAAAGGCCCATCTAGTCCAGCTTCCTGTATCTCACAGTGGCCCACCAGGTGCCTCAGGGATCCCAGGAGACAACAAGATGCCTGCATCCTGTGGCCACTCCCTTGCACCTGGCATTCTGAGGTAAATTTCTGAGGTAAAATTCTGAGGTAAGTATGAGGTAAATAAAACAGAATTTGCTACTCTAAGAACATAAGCCCAACTGGATCAGGCCAAAGGTCCATCTAGTCCAGCTTCCTGGAGCTCACAGTGGCCCACCAGGTGCCTCAGGGAGCCCAGGAGACAACAAGATGCTTGCATCCTGTTGCCACTCCCTTGCCCCTGGCATTCTGAAGTAGCCTACTATCAACATAAGGAGATTGCCCAACCCATCATGGCCTATAGCCCACGATGGCCTTTTCCTCCAGAAATCCATCCAGTCCCCTTTTAAAGGCATCTAGGCCAGATGCCATCACCACCTCCTGTGGCAAGGAGTTCCGTAGCTTAATTACCCGCTGAGTAAAAAAAGATCAAATCTTGTGGAGGGCCAGAGGTGGCCCCTGAGCTGTAGTTGGAGACCTCTGATCAAGAAAAACTGGGAGGATTCATGCCTGTGTCCTGCTCATGACTCCCTCCCCATCTCCTCTCGTCTCCGTAGGATACAGATGCCGTCAAGGAGAACGTCCGTTTTGACGACAACCTTCTGAAGTCCGCCGAGACGCCAGAGGTCCACATGGCCACCCTCAAGCTCTACATCTACGAAGCAGAAGACATGCCTCAAAGTAGGGAGGGGGTCTCGGACCACAGAGGGCCAGTTGATCCCACTAGGCAGGGCCGGCCCATGATCTCCTGTGCCAGAACCCACTGCGCCCCTCCTGCATGCCGACTCCCATGCCATACCCCTCCGCCGATCCTGCTGCTGTATCTCCTCCCACTCCCTGGATTCAAAAAGGGGCGGGGAATGGAGCCAGACAGGAAGTGCGGTGGAGAGGCACGTGGTGGGCCTGCATGGCGGAAACGAGGCCCCTCCCACTCAGTGCTCCCCCTGAAATGGGACCGTGAGGTGCACGCTAACCAGGCTACCGCTTGCTTTCCCTCCGTAGTGGATTACTTCTATGCGAGGTACAGGCATGACTCGGGTGATTACGTGGATCCTTCCCTGGAAGTTAAATTTGCAGGGAACGTGGTAAGTGCAAGGCAGCGCTTCTTTTGAGTAGCACCGAAGTGAAGCAAAACGTTGTCAATGGGCAATTGTCAATGGGCAATTTTCAGAATGGAGAGAGGTGAAAAGTGGAGTGCCCCAGGGATCTGTCTTGGGGCCCGTGCTTTTCAACTTATTCATAAATGACCTGGAGACAGGGATAAGCAGCGAGGTGGCCAAGTTTGCGGATGACACAAAACTTTTCCGGGTGGTAAAAACCAGAAAGGATTGTGAAGAGCTCCAGAAGGATCTCTCCAAGTTGGAGGAATGGGCAGCCAAATGGCAGATGCGTTACAACATAGACAAATGTAAAGTGATGCACGTTGGGACAAAAAACCAAAACTTTACCTATAGGCTAACGGGTTCTGAGCTGTCTGTGACAGCTCAGGAGAGAGATCTCGGGGTGCTGGTGGACAATTCAATGAAGGTATCGACTCAGTGTGCGTCAGCAATTAAGAAGGCCAATTCCATGCTTGGGGTCATTAAAAAAGGGGTTGAGAATAAAACAGCCAATATTATCATGCCATTGTACAAATCGATGGTAAGGCCACACCTGGAATACTGTGTCCAGTTCTGGTCGCCGCATCTCAAAAAGGACATAGTGGAGTTGGAAAAGGTGCAGAAGAGAGCGACAAAAATGATTACGGGGCTGGGGCACCTCCCTTATGAAGAAAGACTGCAGCGTTTGGGGCTCTTCAGTCTAGAAAAAAGGCGCCTGAGGGGGGACATGATTGAGACATACAAAATTATGCATGGAAGGGATA
>JAJKFI010000162.1:1323207-1333231 GCA_029204185.1 Lerista edwardsae | reverse complement strand
TCTCTCTCTCTCTCTCTCTCTCTCTCTCTCTCTCTCTCTCTCTCTCTGGCACTTTCAGTATGAAAACCAAAGGAAGATGTGGGGGAAATGGGGGACCAGAAACCTGCTGCAGCACCCCATGTTTTCAGATGTCACTGGGAAGGTCAGCTGCCCCAGGGACAAATTTCACCCACCGAAGGGTTGGCAATGGGAAAACGACTGGGCTGTGGAGCCCCAAAGAAGGTGCGTTTCTATTTGTCCATTTGTATCAGGGCCGGGGAAAGTGCCCCCCAGGCAGTTAGGGGGCATGTTAGCATGCTTTTGGGGGCAGAGTTGCTAAATTAGGAGCACAAAATGTATCACCCTGATTAAACACGTAAGAGCCCCACTGGAGCAAGCCAAAGGCCCATCTAGTCCAGCTTCCTGTATCTCACAGCAGCCCACCATATGTCTCAGAGAGTACACAAGACAACCAGATGCCTGCATTCTGTTGCAACACCCTTGCACCTGGCAAGCAGAGATTAGCCTACTTCTAGAATCAGGCGGTTGCACATACCCATCATGGCTTGTAACCTATGATGGACTTTTCTTCTAGAACTCTGTCCAATCCCTTTTTAATGGCATCTAGGCCAGACACCCTCACCACATCCTGTGGCAAGGAGTTCCACAGGCTAACTACATTTCTTTTTAATCACACCATTATTTGAGTGTGTTTCTGAAGAAATGGAACAGCTTTGTTGTCCTGTTAGCAGTTATGTTTGGTAGTCTGGTTTTTACCGAGAAATCCCCTTGGAGTAACATGTCATGATGTAAGATCACTCCAGAGAGAGGTGGGCCAGATTCACTCCTTCGCATCTCTAGGTAGGGCAGATTAAAATACCTGCCTGGCATCCTGGAGTGACATGCCAATCTGTGTTGACTATACTGAACAAAACCAACCAAGGGTTTTGACGCCATACATAGGGCAGCATCTTTTGTGCTCTCTCCCAAGGGAGGCCACAAACTGTAACTACAATATCAAACCCAGACATGAATACAGCGCAAGTACAAAAACATATTCCTATCCGACACAAACGTTAACAATACAATGAAGCTGTTCCATTTATTCAGAAATGCACCCAAGTAACAGTGTGATTTAAAAGAAATGAGTTCAAAGGGATAGAATAATTCATAATTCACAACACAGAACACAGTTTTGAACTCCAGAAGGATCCTGCCATCAAAACCCCAATTGCTCAACATCAAAGGAACACAAAAGCAAGTCAAAAGACAAGCTTACAGTTTTGCAGTTTTATTTGCAGTTTTGGGGAGGAGGAGAGAGTGAGAGAGAGAGAGAGAGCAGGATCGAGGCACCCTGGGACTGCAGCATCTCTCTGTTTCGAGGGTCTGATCTGGGCTAGCAGATCATCATACCACCATCATACCATTATCCGCAATGATCCACGATTCAATTATCCACAGAATTTGGTGTCTGCAAGGTGTCGTGGAACACATCCCCTGTGAATACCAAGCGTCCACAGCACTTTGCCTAATACTAATAATCCACATCCTGATTATCTCAAAGAGCACTAATACCTAACACAGGTGCCCTAGGAATTCTTCCCACTCTGGGGCCACGGAATGCTCTTTCCTTGTTGTCTGGATGCACCCCAAAGCACAACATTTCTCTGCTTCTGTCCAGGCTCCTGCTAGATACAGAGACAAACCACACGGAGGTGCTGGAGGAGGTGTTTGAAAACCAAACTCGAAAGCCCGGGCTGGACTGGGAATCTGCCCCCATCCCCTACAGCAACGTGGTGAGTGGAGAGAGCAGGAATGTCCCTGTGTATGAAAGTCAGCATTTGACAGTAGCCAGTGGGAAACGTGGGCCCAAGACACAGTCCTCCTGTTTCTGGAACAGTAGTTGTGGCTCAGTGCATTCCTCCTGCCCAAGATATCAAAACCACCATCCAAATTTGCCCCTGAAAAATGATCGTGGGAGCCTCTTGTCCCTGCCTGGGTCCTCAGAGATATCCAGAATGTTGCCGTTTTTGATATTGTGGTTGAGTCCACAGTGAGTACCTGTTTTGCTCCGGGGGGGGGGGGGCTTCTGAGGGAGGGGGAGTGCTGGGGTACATCCAGTGGTGTCATCTAAATGATTTAAGAACAGGTACTCACTTTTGATTGGCACGTGTCGGGACCCGCCCACTGGAAGTGACGTCATAAGCCAGAAGTGATGTCGTGGCAGGAAGTGACATGAAAAAAGCCCTTTTTGAGGCCTCAGATGATTTTAAACTGACCCAACAGTTGCAACAGTATTCCACAGCACCCCCAGAACATGTGAAGGAGGCCTGGCATCGTGTTAAAACCCCAGAGCAGCTCATTTTTCAGTGGCAAGGCAAGGCAAGGCTCCGCTCGCTGCCTGCCTGCCTGCCTGGCTCTGAGAACATGCAGGCAACTCAAACATGCAGGAAATTCAAACGTTGCAGAGGGCGGAGTCGACGAGTGGGCAGGCGAATGGGTGGGGCCAGCTGTAATCCTAGAAACCGGTACTCGCGTACCCCCGCGTACCCCCTGCATGACATCACTGGGTACATCATACCTGGACCCCAGATCAAAGAGGGGCCTGGGGGCCAAATTCACATTTGAGGGAAGGAGCCCAGAAGAAACGTTGTACCCCTGATAAAATTCCTCTCGGTGGCTCTGTGCTCAGTGCTCTCTCTGTTCCAGAACGGCGATCCTGTCTTGGCGATAGAAGAGATGGTGTGTCCTCCAGGCTGGTTCTTTGTGGAGGCCTGGCATGTTGAAGTCAACCGGGCTGTGGATGATGCTGGCAAGTCTCCATTTTTGCCCAGAGTGGCCTTGGACTTGTCCCAGAGAGACAAGATTGCGGGCGCTATCCTAACCCGGAGTTAGGCCGGCACGGACAAGCCAGCAAAGTTTGGCTGGCACAAGGGACACCGTAACACTCATTTGGACCATTCTCAGAGAAAGACCCTCATGCTGGGAAAGATGGAAGGCAAAAGGAGAAGGGGGTGGCAGAGGATGAGATGGTTAGACAGTGTCACCGAAGCAATGAGCATGAAATTGGGCGAACTCCGGAAGCTAGTGGAGGGCAGGGAGGCCTGGCGTGCTGTGGTCCAGGGGGTTGTGAAGAGTCGGACACGACTTAGCGACTGAACAACAACAGAGTCAGAGAGGCCAGCACACAGATGTGCGACCAGCGGTGTCATCCAGGCGGAACGGCCCGGTACGCCATTCCGCTAGTTCCGCGGATGGGCCTGGGCCGCGCCGCCTCTCCTGAGGACAGGTGAGCTGCTCCTGGGCCCGCCCGCCCGTCCTCCCGTCCGAATCGCTCTGAAATGGAGCAATTTGAGGCGCAGGGAGGCGCAGGGAGGCGTGGCTGCCCTCCGCCATAGGAGCGGAGGGCTGCCAATCATCTGGGCGTTCCGATTCCTGGCGCGCCCGGATGACGTCTCTGTGTGCGACATCCTCTCTGGTGCTGAGTGGTCCAGACGTGCTTTATGGTGTCCCTTGTGCCAGTCAAATTTTGCCCGCCTAACTGTGCCAGCCTAACTCTGCATTAGGATTGCACTCTGTGTGTGTGTGTGTGTGTGTGTGTGTGTGTGCGCGCGCGCGCGCACCTCCCTCCAGGAGCTGTTCCTGGGACCTTATAAGAGCACATTGCTTTGCTTCCTTTCTGTACAAACCTCACTGGAGGGCTTTGAAACATCCAAGTCTGGGTGTCCACCTAGCCAGGATGCCACAGCACTTCCTTGCTCTGAGCGGTGGGCTGTGCTAGATGACCTTACAGTGACTTCCAACTCTCACATTCTGCAACCCTAGGCTGGGAGTACGGTGTGGCCATCCCACCAGCCATCATCCCACAATCCTGGAGCGCAGCGGAAAAGACCTACCACACTCACCGCCGCCGACGCTGGCTGAGGAAGCGCTGCCGGAACCTGACCGCCACAAGCCAGCAAGCTCACATGGCCAAGTTCCTTAAGCTGGTAACTGGCGCAGATCTCCTACTACTTCAGAATTAATCTGCGGAACTGGCTGCCACAAGATTTGGTGACAGTCATTAGTCTAGATCAGTGTTTCTCAGACTGTGGGCCAGGATCCACTTGGTGGGTCGAGACCCCATTTCTGGTGAGTCCCACAGAGCCCCCAATGAAAACACAGGTGACGGAAAGGTCAGATAACTCATTGCCTCAAGCCTGAGGCTATTCAAAAATCAGATAACTACTAACTGCCCTGCAAACAGTTGAGCTCCTGCAGTTTGTGTTGGAGTTGGCGCAACTCCGTCTGCTGTCTAGAGGGGGCAGTCTAATGTCCAAAAGGGGAAAATGTGATGTCCTGTGACCGAGACCCTTCTTACCTCTGTGATTCCTGCGGGGGTGGGGGGTGGCCTTGACCTTATTTCCTTCCCTTCTACTCTGAGCACATTCTCTTTTGTCTTCTGACCACTGACCTGATAAGATGTGCATACCAAGGGCTCTGATGCCCCCCACCATCTTAAGCACACTTCCATGCACGGCAATGCAGCTGTAGGGCATTGTCTAAGTGTTAGATGTACCTCTGATCCTAATCAGATGCTGTAGATATGCAGTCGATGGAACTGTGAGTAAACTTTTCTTTTTTGCATCTTTACCAAGCCTCTGCCTCAGTGGTGTCATTCAAATGATTTAGGAACAGGAACTCACTTTTGATTGGCACTTGTCGGGAACCCGGAACCAGCCACGGAGCCCCTTAGGATCCGGAACGCCCGTTCTGGTCCATTCCCCCTGAATGACATCACTGCCTTCGCCCCCCTAGGAATCCAGAGTCGCTCCCTTTAACCCTCTGAGTGCCGGCCAACCAAGAAGAAAAGCTCTTTGCAGAGGAATTGGGAGGGGGGGAGGGAGAGTGAAGTGGGTGGAGTTAGCCCTAATTTTAACTAGTGGAACTGAGTTCCCCCGCGTTCCCCCTGCATGACATCACTGCTCTGCCTCATGTGTCTTTTGTTAATAGCAGTCAGCCTGGGTGAGGGAGGTTCCCGTGAGGTGAATCCGCTGCTTACCCTACTCTGCTTTCCCCCATCACCAATAAGAAATAGTATTTCCATTAGTTTGCAAGTTTGTATCAATATAGGGAGAGAAATGTTTGAGTGTCCTTTTTTTCTGGTTGTTCCCCCCCCAAGTCCGTCCATGACAGGTAGTGGTAGCAGGCTGGGTCCCAGAACTAAGCCCCTCTCAAGTCTTGAAGCTATTCATTAGGGCTGCCTCTTTGCGATGCATGGTTTGAATTTTGTTTCAAATAATTAAATGTTAATTAATAAATAAAAATATTATTTCTTCCTAGAGTACCTTTTTTCAAAGTCTCATAAAGCAAGGTGGGTCCTGAAAGAGGGTCACTTTAAAAAGTGGGTCCGAGGGCTAAAACATTTGAGAACCACTGACCTAGATGGTTTTGAAAGGGGAATAAAACAAATTCACTGAAGAGCCCTGATGGATCAGGCCAAGGCCCATCTCGTCCAGCCAGAGGCAAATCTAAGGGAGGGCAAAGCTCTAAGTTTTGCAAGAAGCCTTACCTTGCAGTGGAAATCACTCCTCTCCTGCACCGTTTTAGCCAATCCTCACAGGGAAAAGCAACATCTTGGCGTTGCTTACTGGCTACAGCAGCAAGGGAGAGGAGGGATTTACATGACAGGGTAAGGCTCCTTGCAACACTTAGAGCTTTGCCCTCCCTGTAGATCCGCCTCTGCGTCCAGCTTCCTGTATCTCCCACCAGATGGCTCAGGGAGCACCCGAGACAACAAGACGCCTGCATCCTGTTGCCACTCCCTTGCACCTGGCATTCTTCCTGCCCACCCCTTTCCAAAAGAATCCTGGGAATTGTAGTTTGCTGAGGATGCTCTGCTAGAGATCCATAGTCTCCCTCTAGAGAACTACAGGTTCCTAAAGAATGGAACATAGCCAGTAGCATAGCCAGAAGGGCAGGTAGCATGTAAGTGCAGGTTAATGTAAGAACATAAGAAGAGCCCCGCTGGATCAGACCAAAGGCCCATCCAGTCCAGCCTCCTGCATCTCACAGCGGCCCACCAGGTGCCCCGGGGAGGCATGAGACAACAAGATGCTTGCATCCTGCTGCCACTCCCTTGCACCCGGTACCAGTAGCCTTCCACCTTTGTAAGGAGGTTGCACAATCCATCATTGCCTATAGCCCACGATGGTTGAGTATCCCTTATTCAGACTCCCTGGGATGGAGAGGATCTACCTGTTCTGCAGGTGCAGCAATGCACTGTGGAAGAGACCCCTTCCACTTGCCATTGGAACCATTCTGGGCAGTGATAGCAACACGTAGGCACTCACAGAACCAAATGGCGAGGGCCTGCTCCTTGCCATCGCTGTCTTGAATGACTCTGACAGCAATTGGGAGGGGCCACTTACACAGCACTTTGCAGCACCTGTAGTACTCACCACACCGCCCTCCACTCTGGGTACACTACGGACTCCAGCAATATCATAAATTGTTCCAAAAATAGGCATCTCCAAACTTTTCAGTACAAGGGCTACATCACATACATTTTGGTGGGCCAAAAAAAAAAATCAGTTTTATAAATGAATGAATGAAATTTAAATGAATGAATAAGTTTTCCTTGCATCTTTTTTGTAATTGCATGATATAGAAAAGAGAAATGTGACAATAACAGTACAAAGAAACAATGCTGTGCTTAAACTAAGAAATGATATAGAAAGAGTAAAAATGTCAATCGTTAGCAAATGCTCTGACAACCACAACCACAAAAAAACAAATTGCTGGAGGCTGGATAAAATCTTGTGGTGGTATAGTTTGTAGACCATAGTTTGGAGAGACCTATTAAATAAAGGTAAAGGTTTCCCCACGACCGGATGGTCTAGTCATGACCGACTGTAGGGGGCGGTGCTCATCTCTGTTTCAAAGCCTGTAGAGCCAGCATTTTGTCCGAGGACAAGCTTCCGTGGTCATGTGGCTGGCATGACTCTAGGCCGTAGCGCATGGAACGCCATTACCTTCCCACCGAAGTGGTCCCTATTTATCTACTGTCATTTTTAGGTGCTTTCAAACTGCTAGGTTGGCAGGAGCTGGGACAAGCAACGGGAGCTCACTCTGTCACACAGTCTTGAACTCCCGACCTTCCGGTCGGAAAGCCCAGCAGCAGCGGTTTAACCCGCTGCACCACCACGTCCCCTATTAAATAAACTAACCATCTAATCATCTCCCAGTATTGCTGAGCTGTAAGATATACTCAGATGATCTTCAGATGATCTTGAGATGGCCGTGGTTGAACAGGAAGCCATCAGGGTTCGATTGAATGTGATTCTTGGCTTGGGGTGCTGAGTGTGGCTGTTGACCCCGAGCTCATGCCTGTTCTCTGGCTCTTTCCAACCATCTCCCCTTTCCTGCAGCACTCAAAAAAAAAGTCGGAAGAAGGAGATGTCTGGGAATATGCCCCACTCTATGGCTGGAAATTCCACTTGCAGCAGCGATCCAATGACGTCTTTCGCCGGCGATGCTGGCATAGGAAGCTGACACCTTCAGGCACAGACCATTTGGTGGCACCCATTTTCCTCTTGGAGGGCTCACTGGTAAGAGTAGGCAAGTTGCCACAGACACCATCTTCATTGGAGGCAGTATGGAGGTCAACACAGCTTCCAGAAAACCTTTTATTTGTAGCTTGCTCCCTGCTGGACTGATGGAGAAACAGGGGTGTTAAACTAATTTCACACAGTGGGCTGGCTAGCATTTGTGGTGCCTGCTGAAGGCTGGAAATGATGTCATAAAGCAGAAAGTGATGTCACTGAGGGCACAATCCTAAACTGAGTTATGCCGGCATAAACAAAGCCAGCAAAGTTTGGCCAGCACCGTTTGGAACATCGTAAAGTATGTTTGGACCACTCTCAGAGTCAGAGAGGCCAGCATATAGGCACGAGCCATCCTCCCTGTCTCAAAGCGCAATCCTAAACTGGAGTTAGGCCAGCATAAACTAAACCAGCATAGTTTGGCCAGGACAAGGGCCACCATAAAGCGTTTTTGGACTACTCTCAGAGTCAGGGAGGATGGCTCACGTCTGTGTGCTGGCCTTTCTGACTCTGAGAGTGGTCCAAACATACTTTACGGTGTCCCTTGTGCTGGCCGAACTTTGCTGGCTTAGCTTATGCTGAGTTTAGGATTGCACTAAGTGTGACCTGAAATCAGCCCTTTCTAAGTGAGAAAATCATTAGCTACAAATGGTAGAAAATAGGCAAATCTTGATCATAGTTTCAAAATATGAGAGTCCAATTATCATGTGCGCTGCCCTTTCAGCAGCGACACCTCAGCACAGCTCAATAGCTGAGAGCAGCTGGGAGAGCCCGAGGGCCTGATCCAGGGGTCGCATCTGGCCCCCAGGCCTTATGTGGACACCCCTGGTTTAAAACCTTTATACCGGAGTTAGCCAAACAAGTTATTTTTCAACATATCATGTGCAGCTTGTGGAAATGTGTTGGCTGAGTCCCATTTTGCATCACAATTAATATGAAAAGTAAATAAGAATTTTTTTAGCTTTAGAATTATTTAAGAATTCCAAGAATTCTTAAAGATCCTTAAGGATTTCAATACTTCTTAAATATTGCGGCTCTCAAACATCTGAAGTTTATCCTATGTGCAGGCGCGGATCTAGGGGGCGCTAGGGGGCACGAGCCATGGGTGCCATCTTGGGAGTGGGCGCCATAACCATGGCACGCCACACCCCCAAAATGGCACCCGCATCCCGGCCCACCCCGGCCCTGCGCCGCATTCTCCGCGCTCCAGCTGGCCTTAAAGAGCCAGCCAGAGCATGGAGAACGCGCTGCCACCCAGCGCCCCCTCCCGCCCGGCACCCCCTCCCGCCTCTTGGAGCAGGGGACGGGGCGCCGCATTCTCCGTGCTCCGGCTGGCTCTTTAAGGCCACCCGGAGCACAGAGAATGCAGCGACACATGACGCCCTGTGGTGTCATGACGTTGCGTGCCCCCATGGAGCACGCTTTCATTGGGCGCCATGGGCGCCTTCTCAGCTAGAACCGCCCCTGCCTATGTGGCTCTTAAATTGCTTAATTTAAGAGCAATTTATAAATAGTTTGGTCACCTCTGTGATAGACTCTGGATTGGAAACAAGAGGAACTGAAAGGAAGAAGAAATGTAGGGGAGATGGCAGTAGAGAGTGTCTAGCCCAGTGTTTTTCAGCCAGTGGTACTCGCACCACTGGTGGCACTTCTGGTGGTGTCTGGTGGTATTCGTGGGACCCCCACACTCCTGCCATCTGGCAGTGAGACCAGCATTGCAACTAACAGTGAGTGGTAGGAGGCTCGGCTCTGTGGGCTCAGAGCTCCAGCGTGCACTTTTCACGTGCTCAAAAATGCCCTCCCATCCACCCTTGAGCCTCTTACACTGGCATTTGTTGCTTTGCACCTGGCCTCCCAATCCAGAAGTAATTCCAGTTTCTTCTGGTGGTACTTCCAGTAAGTGGATCACTCAAAGTGGTACCGGGGGTGGGGTGGGGGGGCTACCCAACACCAGAGGGGCAGAATCTTGCTGCTGTAAAGCGCGTTGTTGCAGCAGCATTTTGAAGCCGCCAACACAAGGAAGCATCAGAATTGGGAGGCCATTGCCACACCGCGTAGCCTGCACCAGCAGAGGGAGTAGGCTGTGGTCAGGTAGGGGGAGAAATGGGGCATGTTGGGAGAGGAACTGGGGCCGTGTCGAAGGATGGAGGGGTGGATCTGATGGGAGATCTTATCCCCTGTATTGTTCTCTGAGGAGACCCATGTGCAATTGAACATCCTACCAGAGGGTAAGGATAACATACTTTTACTTACCTTCTGCAGGCTGTTTGATCCCTCCCTCACCATAGCATGGAGCACAGCCTTCGTTGCAACATTTAAAGCCATTTAACTTTATTATTATTACTATTTGCCTGTAAACCGCTTTGTGAACTTCATGTTGAAAAGCGGTATATAAGTACCGATTGATTGATTGATTGATTGATTGATTGATTGATTGATTGATTGATTGATTGATTGATTGA
>JAJKFI010000162.1:1312781-1323197 GCA_029204185.1 Lerista edwardsae | reverse complement strand
TGATTGATTGATTGATTGATTGATTGATTGATTGATTGATTGATTGAACATGGCAGGGACAGGATTGGGGCAGAAGGCTGCAGAATTTGGAACAGTGGGCTTAGACTGCTGTTTGCGGGTTGCCAGCCTCTCCCTTATCTGAGGATTGGGAAAAAAAGACCAGGTTGTGCACAACGGCAATCGCAAAAGTGGCAGAACAAATCGTGTAAAATTAAATTAAGACATGCAGATTGTATTGAAGCTTCTCGTGGTGTGGAATTTGCTGGATTTCTGGTGTGTGTGTGTGTGAGAGAGAGAGAGAGAGAGAGAGCGCGCGCAATCCTGCCCATCACATAGCGCTGATGTGAGTGCTAAGGCTCCGAGACCAGAGCTGCAGGCAGCGTTGGTCTCATTGCACCTGCACCACACCTCCCTTGCACCAGCCGAAGCCAGTGGCCAGCCCAGGAGGGGGGGCAGGCCTCGGATTTGGTCTTACAGCCGAATTCTAAGCCTGTTCGGGAGGCTGCACAATCCCAATTTGGGCCGAGCTGTCTCCTTGGATCTGCACCTGCTGTTTAGTGCCCTTGTGCTAGGGGAGGCTCCAGCCTCACCTATACTGCACTGGGTGTGGTGCAGGCCTGTCGGCCTCACCATTCCAGCGCAGTATAGGAGTGTGTGTGTGTGTGTGTGTGTGTCTGTGTGTGTGCGCGCACGCGAAACAAAGGGCATTTGCCCAGCCCTGAATACAAGATGTCAACTTCATAGCTGTTTTCTCTTCAGGGTGTGGAACTGGAGCAGGAACAACTGAAAAAAATGGGAGAGGCGGCGAAGAAGCATGATGAAAAGGACGAGAAAGACGAGGAGGAGGGGAACGTGCAGATAAATGACCTAGCAAGAATCTCCTCTTACCTCCTCAAAATGAACACACCGCTGGTCTTCTGTCTCTTCAAAGGTGAGCAGCCCAATTCAAAGACAGCTCAGCCAAGTTGGAAACAGCCCGTGCTTCTCGCTTGAGCAATATCCCCCAGAGGCATGACCAAGGCCAGCAGAATAAATGATGCACCCTTTGCCTAGGCCGCAATTTGCTCCTGAACAAGGTATTGGGGTGGAAGCTGCAATACTGGCCATAAGACCCAGTGGGCACCCTGGCCACCAAGGCTGGGCACTCAAGTCTCAAACACTGTTGTTGTTTTTACTCGAGTCACACTGGTAAACTTGAGTCACAGATGTCACTGACTCAGACCCAACTTGAGTCTCAGGATCAGTGACTCAGGAAAGAAGTCCTATCTCTCTTTAGTGTGTGCAGTTTGCTTTCTTTTTTGTTCTGTCACATCTACATTGTCCCAAAAGATCTCATGGGCGATCAGGAAGTCGTCCGTTTTTCCTCAAGGACTTGTTTCTCGAAATGACTTGAGACTTGAGTCAAAATGATTCGAAAATTTCCACGAGTCAAGTCCCAACAGCATACACTATGACTCACAAGTCAAATCGAGTCATGGGATTGCTGACTCATGATTCAACTTGTGGCTCGGGCTCAATGACAACCCTGCTGGAAACCACTCCAAATTCCCCCCCTCGGATCATTCTAGTTTCTATTCTAGTTTCTCAGATAATTCTAGATTCTAGTCCCCAAATAATTATGTTCTTGTTATTCATGTATGCGTTATGTATTCTGCTCCCAACATTTGGGTTTCAACTCTCAAAAATACCTTTGTTTACTTGCTTTTCATAAGGATTTGTGTCTTTCTTTCGGACTGACATTAGCTTTTCTTTATTGTTCTGTTGTGTTTATAAGCTGCCTTATATTCCTTTGTTTTTAAAAAAGTGGGGTACATTATCTGTGGGGATTCCATTCCTTGAACCAAAGATACCAAAATCCATGGGTGTTTGAACCATGGATTTGGGCCACTCCAAACCTAGAGAGTTGGGCTCCAGTCTCATCTAGAGGGCAATTTGAGGGCTCCAAAATCTGTGTCCAAAGGCCTCCTCAGCCCTCAAAAAGCCAGTTCTACATGAAGAACGTTATGTCTGTTTTCTTGGGGAAACTGAAAGTGACATTTTTATGCCCTTACAAGCCCCCTCTAGGAGTAACAGTTTTCTGTCCCAAGTTGGCATGTTGCGTGTGGCCTCCCTGGCTGTCAAATTTTCCTCCAGACTGTGCTCTGTGCTCAGTTGGGTTTGGAAGCTCCGGGGCGGGCCCAAGTCTGCAGGTTCGGAACCCGCGAATTATCGAACCTGCAGGTCTTGCCTTCATGGATATCGGGGGCCCACCTGTATTTAATTGATGGGGAGAACTATGCAATTACTTCACTGAATGCCGTGGAGCAGTGGCATTCAAACTTTTAAGACCAGGACCAACATTTTAGAATGGCACTGGTGTCGGGACCCACCGGAAGTGATGTCATTAACCCGGAAGTGAAGTTGTGGGAGGAGTTGGAAGGGACATCAAGTCCCACTCACCGTCGGTGCCATTCCCACCAAGTGGGTCCCAGCCCACAGTTTGAATGACACTGCTGTGGGGCAGTTGGAAGCCACAGCCTCCAAAAAACCAGGACGAAGCCACAGCTCAGGAAAAGTGTCTTTCTTTCAGATCCTGTCTATTACCAGCTGCGCTGCTACATTTTCCAGGCGAGGGACCTGGTGGGAAGCCCTGCTAGGAGCTCTGCAGGTACGTGACGTGAAGGCGAATCCCCCATGGAGTGTCCCTTCCTTCCTGCCCACGTAGACCACGCTGAGGTGGCAATCCTATGCACACTTTCCTGGGAGCAGCTCCAACTGATTGCCATGAATTTTACTTAGTAGTAGAAATGCATAGGATTTATGCATAGTAATGCATAGTAGTAGAAATGCATAGTAGTAGAAATGCAGTGAGCAACTTCAAGGACAGGTAGAACAACATGAAATAGATAAAAATGAGGGCTGCTATGTCAGGTGTGTCTTTTCGCTTTCTTTTTAATGGGCCTAACAGGGACTTTTGGGAGAGAGGGCCGGGACAATTTAGACCAAGGAACTGTCAAAAGCAAAAAGTTTGGGTCTCCTTCCCGACTTCCCCATCACTGACACCAGGGGCCGGCTCTAGGAGCGGGGGGCCCAATGCGGGGCATTCCTGTGGGGGGGCCACACTCCCCACAGGGCCCCCCCCCCACTCACCAAGAAGAGCACTTGTGGTGCCACACACAAAGTGCAGTACCTGGAAATAGGTGGTGGTGGTGACAGGATGTTGTTGCTGCCAGTTGCTTCCAGGAGGCCCATTTTGGGCACTTCAGAAGCTGGGGCAGCTGAGAGGGCCCAAGGTAAAGCTGCTCTGCTGGCCCCACTGACCTACATACAATCCTGAGAGATCCTGATTGCAGCAGCAAGCAATATGCTCACTGCACTGGTGCGCCCCCCCCCCAAAAGCGTGGGGCCCGATGTGATGACATTGGTCACATTGGCTTAAAGCCGGCCCTGACTGACACCATCTAATTTGGGGGGCTTCCACAGCTGCTTTGGGGTCAAGAGAAGAACAGCAGGCGATCAGATTGTGGTTCTCCAGCCTTGCGTCAGCACAGGCCAGCACCCAAAGGCGCACCGCCAAAGGTCCTCTTGGCTGTGCTTTTTGAACCTCCCTGTGCTAAAGGCAGTGGTTTTCCTTGTGATGGCACCATAGTTATTCTCAGGGAAGCACCACAAATGCACTTCAGCCTTGCCCACTTGAAGCCTGCTGATTTTCCCCCTCCCGAAATACTCAGAAATGCCCCCACCCAAGAACCCAGGAGGATTTGTACGGCAGAGGGGTATATTGGTTTTATGCTCATGTTCTCTGGGCTTCACCCAGAGAATCCTGGGAAATGTTGTTTGGTGTGGCTGCTGCAGATTCTCTGGGAGTGATCTCCAGGCAGCCCACCTGCCTAAAGCTATCAGTCCCAGAATTCCCTGGGGGGAGAGAATGGGAGCGTGGGACGATGGCTATCCAATCAGCCTTTGATGTAGATCCACCCAGTGCCACTTTGCAAAAGCATTGAAGCATGCGAGCGGCAGGTGAGCGGGGGGGGGGGCATTTGGGTCTACTTGCCCACCTCTTGACATTCCCTCCCTCCTAGATCCCTTAGCCCAAGTTTCCTTTGTCCACATGAGCCAATGCACCCAGATCCACTACGGCACACTGCACCCCTGCTGGGACCAGACCCTCGTCTTTGACAACATCTTGATCTACGGAAACCCTCAGGCCACTGAGCAGGATCCCCCCACGGTGGCAGTGGAGATCTTTGACTATGATACAGCTGTACGCGTGGTGAGTTTTCTCAAAGGCCCACACAGATGAACAAGCATCAAGAATAATGTCAAGCCTTGCTTGGAAGAACAAGACTCAGCGTGCAGTCCTAAGTTGCACTGCACTGGAGCTTAGGTGTGCTGGGAAGCCTGACCCCCATGTTCGTCCCCTTGCCCCAGGGGAGGCTCCAGCCACCCCATGGGGTTCCTTGGACCTGCACCTGCTATTTAGCAGGCGCAGAACTGAGGAAGCCGCATGGCCTGAATCGGGGCCACATGGCCTCCCAATGGGGCCTTGGGTGCGGCCACATCCCAGCCCCGCCCATTGGCCCGTCCATCCCACCCAGTTCCGCCTGCTCCCCACCTTCCCTCCTCCCAGAACCTCCCCTGCTCCAGCGGAATTCGGCTGGCGCAAGGGAGGCTCTCCGTCAGCACTCTTGAGCCAATACTACCGGTGCGTCAGCCTGAGCGCTCTAGCGCCGACGTGGCAGGGCCACTCGGCACCCCCGCGTTGGTGCTAGTGATGTTGCGCCAATGCAATTACATTGCATCAGTGCTAGGTCAGGACTGGGATTGCGCCCTCATGGTTAGGGTTTATTAGGGTTAGGGTTAGCCTCCGTGTATCTTGGTTAGGAGCATAAGAACCCTACATGTTGAAGAGGTCTACTTTTCTTGGCCCATTTGAAAGCACATGTTGAGCTCAAGCAGCTCAGATTAAGAGCGCAATCCTAACCTGCAGTTAAGCCAGCGCAGTTAGACCAGCAAAGTTTGGCTGGCACAAGGGACACCGCAAAGCATGTTTGGACCACTCTCGGAGTCAGAGAGGCCAGCACACAGACGTGCGCCATCCTCCCCGACTCTGAGAGTGGTCCAAATGTGCTTTACGGTGTCCCTTGTGCCAGCCAAACTTTGTTGGCCTAACTGTGCTGGCCTAACTCCAGGTTAGGACTGCGCCCTAAGGGTCTGTGCCTCTAAGGACCTCTGGCAAACCCAAAATTGGGACATGAAAGCAAGAGCTCTCCCTTGTTGCTCTTCAACATGATATTCAACAAAATGCTGCCTCTGTCTTTGGAAGTTCTATTTCAGTTATTTTCAACATTTTTCTTTCGCTAGCACACTGGCCTCTATGGCCTTCGCCTCTTGTGAAATCACTTCCTGTTTCTGGGATATATTTCTGGGTTCTGCAGCTCTATTTCAAGGGCAATTGTCCGTAGTAATGAACTATAATACTGGAAGAGGGGCAGAGGAAGAGGGACAGACAATTCGGCACTACACACAATTGCCCTCAAAACAGAACCAGGAAGAGTTTTCGGCTATTTTCAACCGCCGTGCTCCAAACACTCGCGGTGCACCTGCCAGAGCCATAACGGACTCTAATGGCACCTGAGTCAACATACCCCTAGCACCACTCCCCTGCCCCCCTGTGCCACTGCGCCCCACCCCCAGCCTCTGTAATCACTCCATTTCAGAGCGTACCGGATGCAGGGAAGGGTGGACAGGCAATGACAGGCAGCAGCTCAGGCACCATCTGCACATGGTGCTCCAGGCAAGCACCACATGTCGCCCCGCAGACAATCCACCTGCAGACCTTTTATGGAACAGAAACATACCATGGCACACGAGTTAAAAATTGCTCCTCTATTTAGTTATCCTGGTTAACCACCGTTAATGGCCTGTGAATTGGTCCGTGTTGCTGCTAATGGTTGCAGGGGACACAGTGACTACTCCATTCCATACTGATTTGCTGGGTGGCTTGTACTGTTATAGAGTAAAATAAATAAAGTTAATCACTAGCCCAGTGGCATTCAAGCTTTTTAGACCAGGACCCACGTTTTAGAATGGCACTTGGGACCCACCGGAAGTGATGTCATTAACCTGGAGGTGATGTGGCAGGAAGTGACATCATCAAGCAGGAAGTGCAGTCATTGTAATAATAGAATGACACCTCTGAAGTGCAAATTGGCATTCTTGGACTGCAGCAATTGTTGAAACATCCCTGGCAGAAAGCAAGATAAGGACAAAATAAGTGGTGAACTAAAAACATATGTTTTTTTGAAAACTCTCACTTGAAAATTCAAACTGTTAACACTCACGAAAGGCATATACCAAGAGGAAGGTTGCAGTTTCCAAGATGGCTGCTCCCAGCTTTCCACGACCCACCTTACATCAGGTCGTGACCCACCAAGTGGGTCCCGACCAACAGTTTCAGTAACACGGCACTTGACCAGTTCGAGTGATGTCCCTGCATGTACGCTCTTCTGTATGGCCTGGTATGGGAGGGGGTCCATCTTGGGGGTGGCACAATGAGCTCTCCCACCAGGCAGTGCAAACGCTAGTGAAGCCTCTGTCAGACGGCCACCCATGCAGAACACAGGACAGCTTTTCTTGTACTCCTGAGCACTTGGGGGCCTCACATTTCTTCTTCCTTTCAGGGGCACTCCGAATTTTTCATGGGGAGGTCTTTGTGTTCCCCATCGGTGTGTTTGGACCTCAACTCGAGAAAAATGCCACATCTCAGCAAGTATCCCATCACCCGGGAAAAGAAGGAGTCAGGCCTTCTCCTGGCTGCATTTGAACTTCTGTTGGACAAGAAGGTACAAAACAAAGTAGAAATTTTGCCAGGTTATCATTGAGACACAGAAAATCTCAGAAGCCCACAACAGAGGTCAGATATCCAGTACACCCTGAACATGGATATGAGTCAGCCTTGTGATGCGGCTGCAAAGAAGGTTAATGCAATTTTAGCCTGCATTAACTGTAGCTTCCAAATTACGGTTCCGCTTTACTCTGCTTTGGTGAGACCCAGTGGTGAAATTCAGCCAGTTCTCACCTATTCTGCAGAACCGGTTGCTAATTTTAGGTTGGGAGAGGGAAGAAAGGCAGCGGATGGCCCTGAAGGCCGCCCTGAAGGACACAGAACCGGTTGTTAATTTATTTGAATCCCACCACTGGTGCGACCTCACCTGGAGTACTGCTGTCCAGTTCTGGGCACCTCAGTTCAAATAACATGCAGCCAAACTGGAGCAGGTTCAGAGAAGAGCAACCAAGATGAACAAAGGACTGGAAACCAAATCCTATGAGGAAAGGTTGAGGAAACCTGGTATTTTTAGCCCGGAGAAGGCTGAGAGGGGAGATGATAGCACTCTTCAGATACCTGAAGGGCTGTCATATAAAAGAAGGGACAAATCTGTTCTCACCTGCCTTTGACAGTAGAACTAGGTCCAATGGGGACAAACTGCAAGAGAGGAGATTCCGGCTGGACATCAGGAAGAATTTCTTGACGATAAGGGCGGTTCCATAGCGGAATAGATTGCCAAGGGAGGTGGTGGATTCTCCCACACTGGAGACCTTCAAGCAGAGGCTCGACAGGCACCTGCTGGAGATGCTCTAGGAGGATTTCCTGCTACAGGCAGGGGGTTGGTCTAGATGACCTTGCAGTTCCCTTCCAACTCTATGATTCTATATGATTCTATGATATCTCCTAGCGTCCGTGGTGGTACGCCAAATGCTGCTCCCTTGCCTGGTGATTGGCCAGCCATTTCTCCTCCCACGCTCTGGATTGGAAAAGGAAGGTGGAGATGGAGTGGAGCAGGAACAGGAAGATCATTCAGAGATGCACTTGTCCAGTGCCCTCCTCTACACTTCTCCCTGTTTCTTTTCCAGTTCAGGGAGTATTAGAGGAGGAGAAATAGTGGAGGTGAAAGGTGAATGGAGGTGGGTGCCCCATCAGCACCAATCTAGTACCTGGGGCATTGGACTCAGTCACCCCCATGGATAGGCCGGCTTGGGCTATGCCCAGTGATGTCATGCAGGGGGTACGCGGGGGTACGCGAGTACCGGTTTCTAGGATTACGGCTGGCCCCGCCCATTTGCCCGCCCACTTGTTGACTCCGCCCCCTGCAGCGTTTGAATTTCCTGCACGTTTGAGTTGCCTGCACGTTCTCAGAGCCAGGCAGGCAGGCAGGTAGCGAGCGGAGCCTTGCCTTGCCTTGCCACTGAAAAATGAGCTGCTCTGGGGTTTTGGAACTGTTGGGTCACTTTAACATGATGCCAGGCCTCCTTAACATGTTCTGGGGGTGCTGTGGAATCCTGTTGCAACTGTTGGGTCAGTTTAAAATTGTCTGAGGCCTCAAAAAGGGCTTGTTTCATGTCCCTTCCTGCCACGACCTCACTTCCGGCGTATGACGTCACTTCTGGTGGGCGGGTCCCGACACGTGCCAATCAAAAGTGAGTACCTGTTTCTAAATCATTTGAATGACACCACTGGCTATGCCTCAAACTACTTCCTGTCCTCCTCTCCACCCAGAGAACCATGGAAACTGTTGTTCCGTGTGGTGGGAACTAAGGAGTTCTAGCATAGAGTTCTCAGCATCCTTATCCAAAGACAATTCCCTGCAGTAGCGTTGCTAGGCTTGGGGTCACACAGTGGTGCCAATGGTGCACAACTGCAAGAAACACAGTGTGCGATGAATGCAGTGTGCCAATGACCCTGATAGGAGTCATCAGGGTCACTGGATTTCTCCCTCCAGCCCTCTTTTGAAAAAAATGTTACCTGCCTCCACACTAAGACGTGGAACAAAAAACCCAACACTGTTGCAATTTGGACTTCTTCACCCTGTCTCTGCAGGATGGCAGCTTGGGGAAGCACCCCACTCCTGCCTGGAAGGACGGGTCGTTCACAATCCCAAAAGGAATTCGACCTGTCTTGACACTGATGGCCATTGAGGTGAGTGCAAATTCCGTGTGGGCACCTATAGGCCACAGTTTTCTTTTCCCCCTCCCTGGTTTATGCACCTGCAGGTAGCACAGCCAGGGGAGGCAGCATGCTAAGTATTGCAGGTGCCTCAATGTGCTGTGTAACTGGCCCCTCCCCCTCGATGTCAGAGCCATTCCAGGCAGCAATGCAGAGGTGTTTCTGTCACTACCTGAAATAGCTCTGACAGTGAGGGGGAGGGGGCCACTTACACAGCACATTGAGGTGACTGCAATACTCAGCTTACCAACCTGCCCCCTGGCTATGCTCCTGGGCATTGAATCAGGGCGCTCTCTCGCTCTCTCTCGCTCTCTCTCGCTCTCTCTCACTCTCTCTCTCTCTCTCTCTCACCTGCTTTTCAAAATATCAACTGTCACCTTCCTGCAGATTCTGGCCTGGGGCCTCCGTAACATGAAGAACTACAATCTGCTGGTGATCTATTCTCCGAGTCTTATTATAGAGTGTGGTGGGGAATCTATTGAGACTCCACCGATCCAGAACCTCCAGGAGAACCCCAATTTCTCCATTAACACCTTCCTCATGAAAGTGGTAAGCAGTCCTGGGGACAGAAGGCTAGAGCTGAAATGAACCTGTATTCCTCTCTCTCTCTCTCTCTCTCTCTCTCTCTCTCTCTCTCTCTCTCTCTTTGCCAGTGAAATTGACTAACGTTTCAAATGCTCTTCCTCAGATTTTGAAATTCAATTCATCTTTCATGCCAAATTTTGAGTACATTTCAGACTTGTTGGCATCTCTCCATCTCTCCATTGGGCAGGTACCAAACACTAACTCTCATCCGTTGACCCTTGTTGAACACTAAATTCTCTGCATGTTGTCTATAAAATTTAGGGCCCAGTCCTAAGAAGATCCCAAGAAGGGGGAGCTCACATTGGACTCTTAGGAAACAGGGGTTCAAAGGGGGGCAGTAGGGTTTGGGTGCAGCAATCTAATCCAGAATCCTTGTGTTGGGGTGGCTCTTAATTAATTTTATCTGCCAGAACAAAAGAAAACAGATGATCAGTGCTCAGCCCAAGATGCTCTGCATGACTCGTTCTCTGGAAAAAAAGCTAGATTCAAGTGGAGGTGGGTTCCACAGCCTAACAGGACAGCTGCTTGTGGGCACTGGACAAGACTAGGGGTGAGCTCAGAGGACAAAAGAGAAGCGTGGAGACACCTTGGTGTCTTAGAGACTACCCCTGCTAACTGGGCAAGAGGCACTTATTTTCCTCTTATTTTTAGCAGGGGGGAAGTAACTGTCCCTCTTCACCCCTGTGCAGTGTCTTTTCTACTGGCTGTTGTTGGGGGTTGCATTTTTTAGATTGTGAGCCCTTTTGGGACAGGGAGTCATTTAGCTTCTTCTTCTTCTTCTTCTTCTTCTTCTTCTTCTTCTTATTATTATTATTATTATTATTATTATTATTATTATTATTATTATT
>JAJKFI010000162.1:1300187-1312771 GCA_029204185.1 Lerista edwardsae | reverse complement strand
TTATTATTATTATTATTATTATTATTATTATTATTATTATTATTATTATTATTCCTGTAAACCACTTTATGAACTTTGGGTTGAAAAGCAGTATATAAATACTGTTGGTTGGTTGGTTGGTTGGTTGGTTGGTTGGTTGGTTGGTTGGTTGGTTGGTTGGTTGGTTGAGTCAAAGCTCCCCTCAAGCACTCCCCACAGGTTGGGGCAAAAGGCACCTATTCAGATTTGGGGAGCAGAACATGAGGGTGTCACTGTCAATAAATAAGGACAGTTGTCCCCAAGCAAAGGGGTCCTGTCACCAGCGACGTCATGCTGCCGGAACACTGGGTGGGAGGAACGGGTGAGCGGCAGCCCACCGTAGCATACTGCTCCATTTCGCCATCTTCCCCGCCCCAGATGGCGAAACGGAGTGGTACACAACGGGCGGGCTGCCACTCACCCGTTCCTCCCACCCAGCATTCCGGCTGCATGACGCCGCTGCCTGTCACCCTTTAGCTCCTGGGAAAGGCTCATGTGCTCCCCCTCACTCTCCCTCAGTACCTGCCAGAAGATGCCGACTATTCGCCGCCCATCGAGCTGAAGGTGATCGACCACAGAGAGTTTGGCTACAAGCCCGTGGTGGGCCAGGCGACCGTCAGGAACCTGAGCCAGTACACCTGCGACCCTTGGGAAGCGTCGAAAAGCCACAACCTCCCTGTGAGAGGTGCCTGCCCCTGTGTGCCTTTGCAGGGGACAAAATTCCACCCATCCAAAAGCCCCAAATTACCCAGCTGCAGTGGGAATCTCAGTCACAACCAGTAGTGTCATCTTACTGGTACGCTGGGCGGGTCATCCAGGTGATCGGCAGCGCGCTCGCTGCGTTCCGTTGCGTAACGGCGAAAGCCCGCCCGCCAGCGGGTGGGCTTTCAACGTTACGCAACGGAACGCAGCGAGCGCGCTGCCGATCACCCGGATGACCCGCCCAGCGTACCGGTAAGATGACACTACTGGTCACAACCATGCAGCTGAAAGTGACAAAGGGGAAGGGGCAGTGGCGGGGGGGCAGGCGCCACAATGACGTTGAAAACCCCCACGAGGAGGTGCAGATGCCAGGCTCAGCAGAAGGGCCAGTGCTCTCTACTGCGACCCCCAGCAGCTCAGGGGTTGGCCTGGTTGGGTAGGGTCTCCAAGTGGGCCCTCAAGCACCTTCCAACCCAGGGGGCCCCTCCCATTTGTTCCTGTAATGCTAGTGGCGCTGCTGAAATGCCTATTTCCAGGCTTAGGAGATGAACCTCAATGGGCTCAAAGTGCCTCAGTACAGAAGTTCTTCTCTAGCGCAGATTAAAGCAGTGGTTCCCAAACTGTGAGCCCTGGCTCCCTGGGGAGTCACAGATACCAACAAGTGGAGCTGCAGAATTGCGGAAAAAATATTTGCTGTCCTTTGCAATGCATAGGATTGTGGCCCTAATGGGGAGCTGCGGCCAATGGCCCAATAGGTCAAGGGAGCCGCCAGTCACAAAGGCGTGAGAACCACTGGCATAGAGGAAGTTAAGCCCGCCCTCTTGTCTGCCTCCACGCACCAGGAAAACTACGTTTCCCAGTGCTCCTTGCACCTGATATACTGCCACAGCATCCTATCAGGCATCAGAGGGTTGGCATGGGAGAGAGGAGAAAGCTTCTGCCTGCTCGCCTTTCCAGCTATGTCGGACCATCCATCCAATTAAGCATTTTTTGTCCCCTGGTGGCCTAATCAGGGTGGGGCTGGCCAGAGTTGAATTGATCCTATCTTGTATTTTGAGCTTGAGGATAATCGTTGGTGTTTCGATTCCCAGCCTACTAGATGAGAGGATGTGCAGTACCGCCCCCCCACCCGAGACTCAACACCCTCAAATTGCTATGAATCCTTGTCACACTGTTAAGACTTGCTATTCATTCCTCGTTTTCTGATTTCTTCTCTTCCCCCAAACAGCTCTTTCCAAGATCAAGTTAAAAGCGGTGAGTGTTGTCAGATGCTGCATACCTGAGTGTGTGGGGGGGGGCACATGATCTGCGTCCGGAAGATCTCAAGTTCAGTCCCAGAGCGAACCGGTTTAATGGATAGGAGAAAAGGGGATGGCGAAGACCCCTTCCTGGGGCCCTGGAGAGCAATGCCAATCAGGCCAGGCAATCCTGGGCAAGGTGGACCAATGTTCTGGCTCCAGTAAGAGGCACTATTCATACTGTGAAGCCAGGGCCGGCCCATCCATGAAGCCAACTGAGAGTGCCGCCTCAGGCAGTGAAAGGAGAGAGAGAGATGTAGTTCTGCATTGCACCTGTGGGTTGAGCCCAAGACCTCCCAGTGCATGAAATTCTGCCCCACCTTATGCGGCGATGTACCAGACCCCACTGCCATTCCTTCTCCTGATTTAGAAACAAAGAGGAAGAGAGCTGAAGTGGAGAGGAGAGGAGAGGAGAGAGATGGACCAGAACACCGGAGACATACTAGCCCTCTAAACGTTTCTCCTCTGCTCCTCTCTTCCCTTTTCAACTCTCAGCAGCAGGAGGTAGAATAATGGCCGAGCAAGGCAGAGATGCCCTCTGGCAATGTGCTGCCTGAGTCAACTGCCGCAGATGGACCAGAGCTGCACAGGCACTGACGAGCCCTTATGACAAGTTTCTTACAAGTATCCTCTTACAAGTTTTTTTTGACTTCCAGATGTTTTCTCGTCAACACCGTCTGCCTATCTCAGAGATTTTGAGGAGTGTCCTCAGCTGAACCTGAGATTGGGCTCCATCATCCCCCCACATGGACCGGGTGCAGTGGCGTACCCAAGGCTTCTGCTACCTGGGGCAAAGATTTTTTAGCCCCCCCCCCGACAAAACCAAATCTAAATTATTAAGTAAATCAATAAAAGACTTTCTGGTTAATTGGCCATAACTTTTGATAGCATGCAGATATTCCAGTGTGGTTTGTTTCATTGCATTCAGCATTAAATTGCCTTTCCAATCATGATGGTATGATTGATACTGATCAAGGTTTTCACCATTTTGGCCACTAGTATCCAGCTCAGCTTGCTGCCCTCCTAAAGTTTTTTGCCCATTGCAATTGCTACCCCCTTAGCTATGCCACTGACCAAGTGTTGCCCCCCCCCATCACACCCCAAACTTCCTCACAATGACAAGTTGTCTTTCACAAAAGCTGGGTCACCCTTAACCAGTCTTTTCTATGAGGAACCCTGATAAAGAACCCCACTGCCAGGTTCCTACAACAGGGCTTCGACCTCTGGATGTACGGAGGTACCTGCGCGAGATCCATCTTCTTCTATTTCTTCTTATAGGGCCTGAGGAAATTTACCTACAAGCCGTGGTCATTGTGGAAGGCAAAGGAGAAGGTACATCACAAGAGTGCAGAAGAGAGCAGCCAAAATGATTTGTGGGCTGGGGCACCTCCCTGTGAGGAAAGGCTACAGCATTTGGGGCTCATCCATCTAAAAAGAATGCATCTAAGAATGCATCTGAGGGGGGACATGATTGCAATGTATACAATTATGCATGGGAATAGATAGTGTGGATAGAGGAATGTTCTTTTCCTTCTTGCACAACAGGAAAACCAGGGGTCGTATGCTAAAATTGAGTGACTGGAGAGTTAGAACAAAGAAAAAAAATATTTACCCAGTGTGTAATCTGTGGAACTCCTTGCCACAGGGTGTGGCGATGGCACCTGGCCTGGCTGCCTTTAAAAGGGGATTGGAGAGGTTTATGGCTGAAAGGTCCGTCACAGGTTACAAGCCACGAGGCAGCCTCTGAAGGCCAGGTACAAGGGAGTGGCGACAGGATACAGATCTCTTGTTGTCTTGGATGCTCCTTGAGACCACTGGGAGATCCAGGAAGCTGGACTAGACAGGCTCTTGGCCTGACAGTGCTCGTCTTATGTTCCTATGATGGGACTTCAGCTGGGACTTCCCCTCTTATGATGGGATCTTATGATGGGCCCTCCAAATCACAAAGTTCTCCTGGGTATTAACCCGGTATGTATCCACCTTTGCTGGTAGACCTGGGCTCCAGCGAAGGTGGATACATACCGGGTTAATACCATTCTCATGTCCTTTTCTTGCCTGGTTTGCTCTCTGGCCTCTCCCCAGAAGCGCCTCTTTGTTCAGAGGCATGAATGGACTGGATGTCATCTCTTTTCTGGGAAAAGGGTTAGCCACAAACCAAGTACACAGATACATGCCCGATGAAAACATATCCAAAATTCCTTCCTCACTCAGGAAGGTGCAAAGGAGGGAGAAGAGGAAGAGGAGGAGGAAGTCGACTGGTGGAGCAAGTACTATGTCACGATGGGGGACCTCTCGAAAAGTGGCAACTACCTGCAGAGGGGCTTTGACAGCGTGAAGGTGCATGCGTAGCTCATGAAATGCCTGTTGCCAGGCGCATGTTTGCAGTAGGGAGGGATTTATTGCGCTGGCAGATTAGTAAGAGGGAGGGGTCCTGGCCCTTTCCTGCCAGCTGAATCTCCCTTGCAAATGCCCCCCCTTCTACACACATACATATACTTACAAACAGTGATGTCATGCAGGGGGAACACGGGGGAACTCAGTTCCACTAGTTAAAATTAGGGCTGACTCCGCCCACTTCACTCTCCCTCCTCCCCCTCCCAATTCCTCTGCAAAGAGCTTTTCTGCTTGGTTGGCCGGCACTCAGAGGGTTAAAGGGAGCAACTCCGGATTCCTAGGAGGGTGAAGGCAGTGATGTCATTCAGGGGGAACGGACCAGAACGGGCATTCCGGGTCCTAATGGGCTCCATGGCTGGTTCTGGGTTCCCAACAAGTGCCAATCAAAAGTGAGTTCCTGTTCCTAAATCATTTGAATGACACCACTGTTTTAACATCACATCTCATCTGGGCTTGTGGGCTGGGCTGGGGCAGAATGGCAGTTCCCAGTGGGAGGCAGTCCAGGCCTGAGTACCATCAGCTGCATCAGTCCCGGCATCAGCTGTGGCGAGCATCCCATCCGCTAAGCCCACGGCCCTGTTGCCTCCTCGCAGATCTACAACTGTGAGCTGGAGGCAGTGCCGGAGTTCAACGGCTTCCAGGATTTCTGCCAGACCTTCCGACTGTACCGAGGACAAGTGAAGGATGAATCCCTGGAGGACCCCATGGTGGGGGGTGAGTTCAAGGTGAGAGCCGGCTCCCAGGGTCCTCACTTTTGGTCCTCGGCCATTCCACAGCAGAGATGAAAGCCATCTCCATCATTTCCATTTCTGACAGCGCAATCCTATCCCCCAGTTGCGCCGGTGCTAAGCTCTTGCGCCAGCCAGCCGCTGTCGCAAACGTATCATAAAGCGGGTCTGCGTCGGTGCCATGGCGCTGGACAGGCACAAGCAGCAGTGCTGGAGCTTGGGCACTGCCATGACCATCAGTAGTGCCAGCCTTGCGCCTGTCGAGCGTCGGCAGCGCTCAGTCAGCGCAGGGCCTCCACGAGGGCATTCCAGAGGCGTTCTGGGGGCATAACTGGGCAGCTCAGTGGGCGGAGATGGGGGTTGTGACGCAGGACAGCCGTAGTGCCAAATCTTTAACTCCGTCCCTGCCCAAGTGGCCCTGATTTGGACCGCTCCTGTCCACATTCCTCTGCGCCTGCAAAACGGCCGGCACAGATCCAAGTAGGCCCATGTGGGGACTGGGGCTTACCCGGGTGCAAGGGGAAAACCCCTTGATATGACCTGCACGTTGCTGCTGCTGCCGCCGCCTCCTAATGAGCTTTAGGATACAGCCCTGCTATATCAGCCTTACTAGGCTGGCTTAGTATAGGAGCGTGCTCTGAATTGGCGCTGCCAACATTTTTTCTTACATGCAGCCTGGTGCTGTTCAAAGCACAGGGGCCTTCCTGGTAAAAAAAAAAAAAAAAAGTTGGCAACTCGAATGGAACATCTAAATGAAATCCTTCTGCTTTGTCTGCAGGGACTTTTCCGGATCTACCCCCTGCCGGAAGACCCCCACGACCCGCCTCCTCCACGCCAATTTCAAGAACTTCCCGAAAGTGTCAGCCAGCTCTGCGTGGTCCGGATTTACATCATTCGGGCTTTTCAGCTTCAGCCAAAGGACCGAAATGGGCTTGTAAGGCTGCCTTCCTGTACTTGCCTCTGAGGATTGTTTCACGGACCCCCAAATCCCGGTGCTTCCGGGCTTCGTAGCAACACCCAAGAAGCGCAGCAAGGGGTGGTGGTGACAAAAGACTATGTCTTTTTTGCCACCTCTCCCCGGATTCATTGGAACATATAATTCTCAGATGTCCAGTCCACCACCATCTTCGTCGGATGTATCTAGAACCTTGGTTATCTTCCTTCTCTAGTTCTTTCCCTGATCCCCTTCCTATTCTTCTTAGTGATCGTTGTCCCTTGATCACTAATTCTGTTGCTAGTTTTTTAGCTATGATTATGAAATTAACCCTTTCCCTTTGACCCTTTAGAACTTTACTTATCCTGTGTTATTAATTTGCTTTGCTATTTATTGCATATGCCAGTAAAGGTTATGGGAAAATGGGGAAAATGGGGTGGTGGTGGCTTTCACTGGCAGAGGGCTAGAAGGAGTTGACAACAGCAGTTGACATGTCCATGGTCATGTGGCCAGCATGACTATATGCCTTAGCATACGGAACGCCATTACCTTCCCATCGAAGTGGAAAGGCACCCCAGATCAGACGCACTCTGAGAAACTCTCACAATCGGCCCCTGAGGCAATCCACATCAGCTGGCCTCATGGGTGGGCCGGCCCTGCACCAGTGCCATCTGGGTGGAGGGACCAGGGGTTTGCCTGGCCAGGTGAGCCCAGTGCTGGATGCGAGCCAGCGGAAGCGCCCAATCCTGTCCATCCATGTCCTTGTTTTCATGCCCCAGAGTCAGCATCACCTCCTCCAGGTCATTGACAGGTGTGTGAACAGAATCTTACGGGAGGGATTTTTTTCTTCTCATCTCCCATCACTGTGGGTCGTGTCCCCCTGCAGTGTGACCCCTACATCAAGATCAAGATTGGGAAGAAAAGGATGGGCGAAAGAGAGGACTACATTCCCAACACCCTGGAGCCGACCTTCGGGAGGTAAGCACGAAGACCCTAAGAAATGCCTACCTGTGCCATTGATTTTTGGTGCCCACCCCTCATTTCCACACCTGCCACGCACACCCCTTGCCTTTGATCCCTGCAGGATGTATGAGCTCACCTGCTCCATCCCAGTAGAAAAGGACCTGAAGATCTCGTTCTATGACTTCGACGTCTTTCCCCCCGATGACCTCATAGGAGACACCATCATAGACCTGGAGGACCGGCTCCTATCCTACTATGGGGCCAACTGTGGGCTCCCCCAAACCTACTGCACGTAAGTAGCAAAGGAGAGGGGACAAACATGCGCTTTGGACCAAAGGCTATCAACCATAGAGTCGATAGAGGGATGTTCTTTTCCCTCTCTCAAAATACCAGAATCAGGGGGCATCCACTAAAACTGAGGGTTGGGAGAGTTAAAACAGATAAAAGGAACTACTTTTTTACCCAGCGGGTAGTTCATCTGTGGAACTCTTTGTCACAGGAGGTGGAGATGGCATCTGGTCTAGATGCCTTTAAGAGGGGATTGGACGGATTTCTGGTGGAAAGGTCCATCGTGGGCTATAGGCCATGATGGATTGTGCAACCTCCTTACAAAGGTGGAGGGCTACTGGTACCGGGTGCAAGGGAGTGGCAACAGGATGCAAGCATCTTGTTGTCTCATGTGCTCCCTGCGGCACCTGGTGGGCCGCTGTGAGATACAGGAAGCTGGACTACATGGGCCTTTGGCCTGATCCAGCAGGGCTCTTCTTATGTTCTTAAAGGCTGCCTTGGATGGCTCACCCTGGGGGGGAGCAGTGCTGCCCCTTCCCCAGTTCGCCAATCGCAGCGCGCAGGCCTGGCGGAAACGTACACAAACATTTCCCCCAGGATTGCAAGTTCTCATCTTGACTCGGGCGGTGCTTTTTGATGTTGGAAAACATGCATTTGTCTTGGAGAGAAGAGGCCTAGGCGCAAGAATTCATATAGCAGGGAGACCAATTGGTGGTTTACAAGCCACATGGGGCTCTTTGATATATAAGTTGCAGCTCTTGGAAATATGTTGGCTGAGCGACTCTTTTTTGCATCACAATCGATCTAAAAAATAAATACTGTAAGACAGGGGTGTCAAATTCCCTTCATACAGTGGACTGAATAGAATTTATGAGACCTGCTGGGGACCAGGAGTGATGTCATTAAGCAGGAAGTGATGTCATGAAGCAGGTCATGGCCAGAAATAAGCACTTTTTCTCACTAACTCATTAGCTGCAAATCTAAGAGAAAATACACATATCATGTTTTCAAACAAATCATGTTTTCAAGAGTTCAAGGTAATCCCCACCTTTATTCCCCACGACCGAATGGTCTAGTTGTGACCGACTCTAGGGGGCGGTGCTCATCTCCATTTCTAAGCCTGTAGAGCCGGTGTTTGTCCGTGGTCATGTGGCCAGCATGACTATACGCCGTAGCATACGGAACGTCATTACCTTCCCATCGAAGTGGAACCTAATATCTACTCGCATTTTTACATGCTTTCAAACTGCTAGGTTGGCAGGAGCTGGGACAAGCGACGGGAGCTCATTCCGTCGCGCGGTCTTGAACTGCCAACCTTCCAGTTAGCAAGTTCAGCAACAGCGGTTTAACCCGCAGCGCCACCATGTCCCACTTCTCAAGATATGGGATAGTCCAATTATCATAAAGGGCACCCTTTTAGCAGTGATAGCACATCTCAGCCACTGAGAGCAGCTGATGGTGGCGCTGGGAGAGCCTGAGGGCCAGATAAAGAGCTTTCATGGGCCACAACCAGCCCCCGGGCCTTATGTTTGACCCCCTGCTGTAAGGCGTCTCAAACTTCATAATTCTTTGGGTAAAAACTGAGAGTCAACTGAATTAAAACACAAGTTTAATGATCCAGGCGAGTAAATACATTGAGAGCGCAATCCTAACTGGAGATAGGTTGGCACAGTTAGGCCAGCAGAGTTTGGCCAGCACAATGGCCACCATAAAGTATGGTTGGACCATTCTTGGAGTCAGAGAGACCAGAACACAGACATGCGCCATCCCCCTCCCCGACTCCGAGAGTGGTCCAAACACGCTTTACGGTGGCTCTTGTGCAGGCCAAACTTTGCTGGCCTAACTGTGCCATCCTCACTCCAGGTTAGGATTCTGCTCTTAAGGACTTGAATGCTTCTTAATTATTGCAGCTCAAATGCCTGAAGTTTTATCATGTTTGGCTCTTAACGTTAACCAAGTTTGACCAACCCAATAATCAATGGGACCCCAATATCCTGGTCCGGCATCCATGGATTTGACGCACTGTGGATCCCAGAGGATACCAGAATCCCATTTAAAAACTCTTCAAACACAAAAAGCACCAAAATCAGGGTTCCTGCCTCTTCGCGGCCAAATTTCCAAGTCTCCACAATTATTTTTAGCCCTGAAAGACCCACTTCCAGGTTGCACGGAAAGGTTCCTTTCTCCTCCCAGCCTCCTCCCAGAATGCATTGCGATAACTGTGAAGGCTTGCAAACGGCATCGGAAGGAGGTCGGAAACCCGATTTTGGTGCTTTTGTTGTGTTTAAAGGGCATTAAAGTCGGACCTTGGCACTTGCAGCTTCCAGAAAAGAACCCCTGTGAATATCAGTCTCCCACTGTATATGACACTGCTTCAGAGGCAGATCTAAGGGAGGGCAAAGCTCTAAGTTTGGCAAGGTAAGTTTTCTTACCTTGCAGTGGAAATCACTCCTCTCCTGCACCATTTTAGCCAATCCTCACAGGGAAAAAAAAGCAACATCTTGGCGTTGCTTACTGGCTACAGCAGCAAGGGAGAGGAGGGATTCACATGACAGGGTAAGGCTTCATGCAACACTTAGAGCTTTGCCCTCCCTGTAGATCTGCCTCTGGCTGCATCCTACTGAGTCAAGCAACAAATGCCTCTCGCACAGCTTCTTTGACACTCACTTGCAGCCACTCTCCAGGGTGTCTGACCAGGGTCGGAAAGCAGCTTACGTTGAAAGCACCAAAACGATGCTTCATGCTTCTGGGAAGGAAGCACTGCAAGCTCTCTCTCTCTCGCTAGGTCAGGATGTCTTCCTGTGTTCCCTTTTGTGCAGCTCTGGTCCCAGTCAGTGGCGAGACCAAATCCCGCCCACGGAGATCCTGAAGAACTACGTCCAGATCAAGAACCTGCCTCAGCCCGAGATCAGCGAAGACGGAAAGCAGGCCGTTTTCATTGGCAAGATTTACCACCTCTCGGACTTCGGTGAGGGCCCCATGAGAACACCTGCAGTCGTCACCTGAGACGGTGGAGGGTTGGGGGGGGTCACCTGCCACGCTCCTTGGCCACTCCTCCTCCTCCTCCTCCTCCTCCTCCTCCTGCAACCTGGCTTGGAAAGGAAAAAGCAGAATGCTACATAGATAACGAGGAAATGTGGCAGAGGCGTCGCGAGGCTGGAGCAGCAGGGGCAGCCTGCTCAGATGTGGGGCTCGGGGGGGGGCAGTGCCATCGCTGCCTGTGTCTTCAGCTGTCACCACATTGTCGGTGATGAGGCCCAGAGTAACAAATGGAACTTTGCAGTTGGAAGGCCTGCCCGCCTGCCCCTGTCTCTGATTGGCTCAAAATCAGGGCAGCCTGGAATTAATTGGTTGTGGCATGATGACGTCACCATGTCACCACCAACCTACCTCCGGGTGCCGCGCTATGTGCCAGCGCATTAGGCTCCATCGACCCCAGCCCTGCCACTCACCATCAGGAGTGGAGCGGGGGGGGGGTGCCATGTAGCAGGGGGAGGGGTGATGCCACTCCTAGTGTGCAATGCACCAGCAACACCACTGGGTGGGGGAGAGGAGGGGAACGGGCTCCAACCCAGAGAGTGGGCAAAGGAGGAATGGCAGAAATGATGCCACTTGGTAAGGGGTTGGCATTCGGTGTGATAAGACACCATGCAGGGGGTGGAAGGGCAGCGTTTGGCCTCCTCTCCAGGGGTGCCTGGGAATCTTGAGCCAACTCTGCGCTGTTCCTGGGGTCTATGAACCTGCTGTTTGGCTCCTGTCTTCCAGAGGTGAAAGTGCCGTCCCACAGCTTCCTGGGCCCCCCCAAAGAGCGCATGGCCCTCCACCTCCTCCACAAATGTGGGCTGGTGCCTGAACACATAGAAACACGCACCCTCTACAGCACGACCCACCCTGGGATTGAGCAGGTAACTTCCTGGCCGCACTTGGAGTTCTCCCAATGTGTTCAGTCCATGCCTCTGTCTTGGAGCAGCAGGATGGGGAATGAGATCAGAGGTTTGGTTCCCATCGTTTTGTCCCCCCGTCCCTGGTGGGTAGGACATTTCAAGCAGTTAAGCCCCCTCTGAAATTGACTTGAAACCGGTAAAACGGTCGTAGAGCTCCCAAAAGAACCCTGGGAATTGAGAGGGCCTCGTAGCTGCTTCACAGAACTGCATCTCCCAGGGTTCTTTGGGCAGAAGATGGACACGTTTGAAGCTGGTTTCAGTGTTTAGTGTAGACATTTAGTGCAGAACTCACGGTTCTCCCCAGAATTGCTATCCATATTTCCCTCTTTTAAAAACTTAAGAATCCGGATGACAAACTTTTGCATCACCGTGTTTTTTGTACTGGCCTCCTGTCTATTTTCAGGCTTGATTCACTGCAAATTTTTAAACTAAAACAGAGCTGCAGCCTCAACTGATCCAGTGCGATCAGTCAAATCACGCTTGAGATTTTTCAGGACTTCTATACCTTTAGTTGAACATTTCCTGCTTGCAGGCCCTGTTTCAGAGCCCATTGAGCACAGCTGTGGGATTCCGCACTCACTTGTTCATCAAATCTCTTCTGAAAACCCCTCTTTGCCAGGAGGCCTGTGGTGCCAAACTTCAGTCCTTTTTCTGCCAGCCCCTCGGGGGGGACTGCCTGCCCCTCGGGGCAGAGACCTATAATTTCACTCAGGGAGCAATCCTAACCTGCACTGGAACAAGCAGGTCAGCTGGCTTGTGCTGTATCCAATGCAGGTGGGGACCTGGCCGGAGCCTCCACTTGGCAAGGGCATGTTTGCTCCCTTACCCTGGGGTAGGTGCCAGCTGCCCTGATGGTGCTGCTTAGATCTGTGCCTGTGGCCCAAGCACAGTGCAGTGACGCGAACGAGGGCCACAGGTTTGGATGCAGCCTAATGGCCGCATCCAGACTCCACCCCCCTCCTTCCAATCCTTCCCAACGTCTTCATCGTTGAGTAGGGGCAGACGAACTGCCTGCCCAGGGACTGCTCTTTCCAGTGAAGAGCCCTTGAGATGCCCCAACACACACCGAGATCTCCTTTGAGGAGTGGCAAAAGGCCACACAACTCTGCAGTGTGGGTGGCTGGATAAATCTGGCGCCTTTTTTGCACGCAGGGCAAAGTACAGATGTGGGTTGACGTCTTCCCAGAATGCCTAGGGGAGCCAGGCCCTCCTTTTGATATCACCCCACGGAAACCCCAGAGGTAAGTGCAGCAAAGTCTCAGTCTCAGTCTCTCTCTCTCTCTCTCTCTCTCTCTCTCTCTCTCTCTCTCTCTCT
>JAJKFI010000162.1:1262548-1285382 GCA_029204185.1 Lerista edwardsae | reverse complement strand
TAATAATAATAATAATAATAATAATAATAATAATAATAATAATAATAGGATTTATATACCGCCTTTCTTAGGTCACCAGAGTTCTCTAATGACTATAACTCAAGGCGGTTTACATGGGCAGACTTTATTCAGAAACCCGAAGGTTTTTACAATTTTTACAGAAACGTTCTATCTTGCAAGAACTACACACATACAGATGGATCTTTCTGGATTTAGTCCTTCTTTCTGGCCACCCATTTTGTCTTCTTGCTGGCTGATAAGCGGCTTCCCTGCTCCCACCAGAGAAGCAGCTGACCCGGCACACTCCCCCTCTCACAAGGCAGCCGGAGACAGCTCAGCTGTTAATCAGTCGCAATTTACAGGTCTGCCGCTCACAGAGACTTCCAGTAGTCTCGAACTGGCGACCTTCAGAATTTCAGCTCTTATCTTCAGGCAAACGGAGGCATTGACCCTCCCGACTAAATCTTCTGCCCTATATAGGGGGGAATACTACCCACCTTGATAGACCTCACCAGGATCCTCCTATCCCCCTGTGCTTAGGAGGCCAGAGACGACCTTCCTGTGGTACATGGCCCCACTCAAGAGCCTCTACTACATGGTCTGGCAGAGGAACAAGTGGAAACTGTTTGGATTGCTCTGCGTCGTGCTCCTGTTCCTGCTGATAGCAGCCTTCCTCTACGCTGCTCCAGTGAGTCTGCTGGGGGGCGGGGCAGGAAACAGGACCCAAGAATTAGATATTCTGAGCGAGTGGAGGCTCCATTGTGCGGGGGTGGTGGTCCCTGAGCCCCCCAGTTGTACAGGCCCCCGTGCCTTGGAAAGATCTTGAACATGCCAATTAACCCCACCCCAGTACCTAGAGACAAGGGGGTGCTCAGGTGTCTACTGCCCAATTTCCTGGCTGAGCACCATACCCTCCCCAGCTGGGCAAACTAACCCCCCCAATGGACAGACCCCCTGGGGCTCCTTCCCTGCTCCTGTTCTGATTACAGGTGGCAGGGCAGAGGAGGGTTCAAGTCTGCAACTGCTGCTGCCTCCTGCTAAGCCACCACCCCGCACCTTGGGCTACGGCTAGCCCAGCAACTGTCAACTGCCGTGCCGTGACCCATTGGTGTGGCTGCAAAAGGGCCGCGGGCATGCCGGAAGGGTCGGAGCACAGCAGTGGAAAATAGGGGGGAAACGCTGTTTCGAGGGCAACGCTTCTGTAGCGACAAATGACCAGTCCTCCTGCCAGCGGAGGAAGAGGGACAGACAATTCGTTACCGCAGGCAGCTGCCTCTGAAACAGAGCCGCAGAACCTGGAAGGGTCGCTCAGAAGTGGGAAGTGACATCACAAGGGGCAAAGACCATAGAGAAGACCATAGAGGTGGGTGTGCTGTCAGACCTGTTGAAAATTGCTGGACAGAACGGTTGGTGGGGAGCAGGTGTAGCAGTAGACAGGGAGCATCATGGAGGAGAGGGGGAATCCCTTCATCTATCCATTGCCATTTCCACCTCAGCTTCCTGGGTTTAAAAGGTGCACAAGGAGGAAGTGTGGAGGAGAGCCACTCACCTCTCTTCCATACTTCCTCTGCTTTTTTGAATCCAGGAAGTTGGGGGGAGAGAAGAGGCAGCAGCCGACCCGTTGCCAGATGGAAGAGGCCGAATTTTGTGTGCCGTTTCCCCTACCTACCTCCAGTTTACGGGCTGCCGTTGTGCCCAACCTCCGGTCCTCTCTTCTCAGGGCTATCTGGCCATGAAGCTGGTCAACCCCATGAAAACAGTCCAGCCCTTGGCAAGCAAAGCAGAAGCCGCAAAGGACTGACACCCTTCGTGGCTAACCAGAGACAAAGCCAGCCCCTTCAACAGGGATCGCTGCACATGGCGGAGGGGGAACAGGGCCACTTGGCCTCCAGCCAAGCTGCAGGAGTGGAGCCCAGCTGAGGCCGAGAAGCACACCCCACGGACCTGACGCCGGCCAACCCTGCCCCGGCCCAAGGCGACTTGCATTAAACGAGAAGCTTGCAGAATCCGCACGGGACCAGCCTCGCCTTGAGTGGGAAGTGATGGGGGTGGGGGGGTGGGGAAACACCACTTCACGGTTCCCTTCCATTATATCGAGAACGTGGCAAGGAGCATACCCCGGAGTGGCCCTGCACAGTCGTGGAGGGGGGGGGGGGGGGGGGGCCACGAGCCCTGGGCGCCATCTTGGGAGGCACCAGTGGCCCCCGCAACATTGCCCGCAGTCATTTCTAATGGGTAGACCTGGGCTCCGCACAACTGGTCCCAATGGGTAGACCTGGCCTCTGTTTAGCCCAGGTCTACCCGTGGCTGCTTCCAATGGGTAAACCTGGGCTCCTGTGGGGGGGGGGTTGCATGATGTTATGTGCCCCCTGGGGGGTGCACTTCTATTGAGTGCCACGGGTGCCATTTTGACTAGGTCTGCCCCTGGTCCTGCAAAGATGCAGCACGGAAGAGCATCACTGGTCCAAAGGCTTTTGATCGACTCGGGCGGCACCCCCTGCTCCTCTCTTCTCCAGCAGGGGGTGCTGCCTTTAAGATGCTGCCTGCTGCAATATGTGTGCAACCTCCCCCCCCCCCCAAAAAAAAACCACAATCATAGATGGGGGGGTTGGCGTCCCCAGAACTGCTTTCATTCCCATGCAGGCGAGCAGTAATCAGTCTGCTTATGGAATACAACTCAGGCCATTGTGTTTCCTTCAACTAGCTGACAGTCCTGGCCAGGAAGCTTCAGTTTTTAGGGCCGGGGGGCTTCAGGTGGATACCAAAAATCCACCAGGACCTTTGTACCACCCCAGTTGAACAGCCACTCCCTCCTGTAAGGCCACCCCCAGTGGATCAGGCCCAAAAGGCCCTGCACCCAGCTCCCCAGGGTGGCCCACCAGATGCCCGCAACAGGCTGTCCCCTTAAGGAAGGGGGCCTCAGGCCTCGTAAGCAGTTTGACCGCTCTCTCCTGTGCCTTTCGTTTTTTCACATTTTACAGCACTCTTGTTCCATGCAGTTCATGGTGGTGCCCACAGTCCCTCCTCCTCTTTGACCTCACAACAACCCTGCGAGGTAGGCAAGGCTGAAAGTGACTTCCCAACGGGGCGCCCTGGGAAGCTTTGTGGCCAACTCAAACCTGGAACGTGCAGGCCCAACACTAGCACCACTGCACCCCCCCTAGCTCTGCGGCTTGACAACAGCCTTCTTGGCAACCTGAACTGTGCACAGTATTCCAAATGTGGCTGCATCACAGATTTGCAAAGGGAGCAATAGCATCTCAGCAGTGTCATTCCCCATCCCTTTCCTCGTTTCCCCCTAGCATAGAACTGGCCTCCTTCACAGCTGCTGCTGGTTTTCACTGAGCTTTTCATAGCCACCCCGAGACTGTTCCTGAATCTGCACAGATAGTTCAGACCCTCTTGGCGAATATGTGAAGATGCCCCAATGGGTTTTAGACCACCTGATAAACCAGCGTTCTGCTATTTGTGGGTCACAACCAGTGGTGTCATTCAAATGATTTAGGAACAGGAACTCACTTTTGATTGGCACTTGTCGGGAACCCGGAACCAGCCACAGAGCCAGTTAGGATCCGGAACGCTCGTTCTGGTCCGTTCCCCCTGAATGACATCACTGCCTTCGCCCCCCTAGGAATCCGGAGTTGCTCCCTTTAACCCTCTGAGTGCTGGCCAACCAAGAAGAAAAGCTCTTTGCAGAGGAATTGGGAGGAGGGAGAGTGAAGTGGGTGGAGTCAGCCCTAATTTTAACTAGTGGAACTGAGTTCCCCCGCATTCCCCCTGCATGACATCACTGGTCACAACCCCAAGAGGGTAGCAAAGCCTCGTTGGGAAGGATGAGTTGTGGCAACCTTTTGAAGCCTGCCTCTTACAGGAACAGAACCGGCTCAAGCATCTCATTTATTTTGCACGATAACCCGTGTGTGCAAGGACACAAAGGCAAGGGCAATGCTGGCACAGGCTGATCAAGCCTGAGTTCTTGCTATAATCCTGCACATCACACAGGATTATATAACCTCCTTGTGCCGCAGCTCCTAAGGGTGGCCCTGCTCAGGGCACCGCCTCACAGGGTTGTTGTGAAGACACGAGAGGCAGGGGGCACAGGGAGTGGGTGGTGATGGGGCCAGGGACGAGCAGGTTAGAGTGAGATCAGCAGTAGGGCTGCAGTCTCTCACTTCATGTAGTTATTTGGGGGTGGGGGTTGTAGACCACTGAATAGATGAACAAGCCGGACAGCAACCAAATGCAACCCATCCTTGCGGCAGTGATGAGACTTCAGCCTTTTGACATTTGTTTATTTCAAGACACAAACGTTACACGTGGGGGGAAACAGGCAGACATGCATCCAAAAGTCTTCCCATCAGGCACACCCGTTTCCTCCCAAGAGGGGGCTTTAAGCTGCCCTCTTGCTTCCCCCTGCCCCCCCCCTCCAAGGGAAGTCGTTCCTGCTTAGCCCCAGAAAGCTGCAACAGAGTCCCCCTGAAGCCAGAAGCTCGCCTGCAAAACCAACCCTGCCAACAGCAGTGCAGATCTTCAGGCCCAGCCAGAAATTTGAGGTGAGGATTGGGGCTTAACCTCACTTGGGGGGGGGCACAACCTCTCTATTGCCCACCCATTGATGCTTCCTGGAGAGATCAGCTGTCCTGGTGGAAAAACCAGGTCTCAACTAGGCAGGAATGGAATTGCCTTGCAGAGTCCAGCCGTCGGCCCAGGAGAGTCTACTGGGACCAGCAGCCTCTCTCCAAGGCTGCAAAGCAGGAGTTTGTCTGCAGTCCTTTTTGCAATTAGGAGTGCCAGCGGTGGACGCCGGAACCCTCTGAATGCCAAGCACGAGCCCAAGAGAGCCAAAACTGATGGGGGCGCTGGACAGCAACACGAATAACGCCAGGACTTTATGGCAGGCACTTTGGGGCAGCATTTCATCCTCATGGTCTGCAAGGCTCTCGCTGCTTCCCCAGGCACCACGGCCAAGTCCCACGCAGAAGCAAGAGGAAAGCTTCTGCAAGGAGCAAGCCCTGAGTCAGCTGGTACGGTGGCCTGGAGGGAAAGCACAGCAGAGCAAGGCGCAGAAAGGCGAGTGAGCTACCTAGCCAATCCAGCAAAAGTCACCGCGGGGGCCAGCCACGCACAGAGCAGCTGGCTCCCTGCGGATCTCAGCTGGCCGGCCCTTGCTTGGCAGCCCAATCCCAGCTTCCCAACATGGGCCTGCTATTGCCTCGAGCTGCCACAAAAATCTCCCTGGACAGCTAAGTCTTCCCTCTTGCACAAGCCTCTATAAAGACCTGCATTTCCCAAAAGCAGCTGAGGATTTCCAGACAGCAGCAAGGCTCCAAAGTGCCTGCAGTGCACACTTTTCCGGGACAACGGGGCCCCGGAAGGCTCCCACAGCACGAGGTCTCTGGGTGCGCTCAGTGGCTTCGCAGAACCTGCCTCAACAGGCAACTACATTCCAGGGACGGGCAGAGCTGGCACTAGGGCGGAGCCTGAGAGGCACCTGCCCCGGGCACTCCGCCAAGCAGGCACACGTGGACTGCCCCAGGCTCCAGCCTAGGAGGTGCTGGTGGCTTTGGGTGGCCCGTTCCTTCTCTGAAGGCTAGGAGCCTCCATGGGAGAAGGGTGCGTGAAGACATCAGTGCCGCCTCCTTCTCCGGGAGGAACCCAGAAGTGACTGCCTTGCACCCCGCTGGGGTGCAAGGCAGTCACTTCCGGGTTCTCCCCCAAGAAGGAGGCTCTGGCAGCTCTGTGCACTCTTCCAGCTTCTTCTTCCCAAGCCTCCCAGCCTCCAGGGAAGGACCAGGGTGCACAGAACTGCCGCAACCACCACCACCACCCCTCCTCTGGGGGAGATGCTGGAAGGCTCTGTCACAGAGACCGCAGACTGAAACCTCTCAGTCACGCATCCTTGGGGATTGGCCCAAGGCCCCCTTGGGCCAAGACACACAAAACCCTGTGGCCACTTGCGACAGCGGGTTTCTGGCTGACAAAAGCCAAGAGGAGCGCGCTTGTCTCAAAGCGCCGGCCGGCGGAGGAACACACATTCCCAACGACGAAGGCTGTTCCATGATGCGAGACGTTTAAAAAACTAAACTTCTTAAAAAGGAGGGGAAAAAACCACTTTGAGGAGGGCAGCCCCCCAAAACGAGCTTTGCAGCCCACATCGTTCAAGCTGTGCGATCCGTGAACAAGCCGCCCATTCTTCAGACCCGACGCTGTCGCCCTTTTGTCCTCCAACGCTTGCATGCCGGAAGAACGTGGTGGGCGGGCTGGCAGCACAAACCGAAGAGGACCAGACCCTGCGGTCCCCGAGCCCAGCAGTGGGTCGCCAGATGCCTTGGAGCCCCGGCCTTGCGGTTCGGAGGGGATGTGGCTGCCTCCAGGGCTGTCAGCGGGTTTTCTGGACCCCCCGTTTGCACTTCCTCCCACCCCGGCTGCAGCCAAGCGTGCCTCTGAAGTGCCCCCCCCCCATTCCTGCTTCCACTTTGGCTAAGAGACATTTATGGCGACACCACAAGAGAGAGGATGGACAGCACAACAAACACAGTGAGGCCCCTGAAAGAACCTGGCCGCTGAAAGGCACACACAGCCTATGAGCAAGCTGGACAGAGGCCGTCCCAGAGACTGCCTCTTGGAATCAGGCCCAGCGGTCAGCGCTTTCCTTTTGAAAGCAGACATTTGGGGGGGTAGGCAAGCAGGAGCACTGAACCCCCCCCCCCACACACACACACAGACACTTATGACCTGACCAAAAATCAGAGCTTTGCAGATTCTGGCTCATCTTTCAGAGGCAAAAAGGAGACTTGAGGTTCATTGGCAGCTTGGCTCAAACAGGGACCCGGCCAATGGCAGGAAGGCGCGTGGGGTGGATGCAGACGCAGGATGGAAAGGACCCCGAGCATCGCCCACGCTCCGCCAATAAGGGAGACAGGCGTCAGGGCACTGGCTGGCAGTAGCCAACTCTGGTCCTGCTAAAGAAAGCGGGGGGAGGGGAGGAAGCAAGACCCTGGGCTTGTGAAGGGTCTGTAGCAGCAACGAGAGGGAGCAGCATCTGTCCCGGGGTCGTCCCCAGAAGTGACTTGGAGAGAACCGCTTTCCAGCTAGCCTGCTGAGCAGCTCTGGCACAGCCAGCCAACGCACTTGCAAAGGACTGTGGGGCATCTTCCGAGGCACAGGCTCCATCCTGGCCTGGCCAACCGACTTCCTCCTGCCCTCCAGCACCAAGCTCTGCAGCGTCCCAGGGATGACCAGAGTAGCAGGGAAGTCCCGCTTGAGAAAATGCAGCCACCGTTGCCGATCTTCTCCTGGAACCCTCCCCGGCCCCGGCTCCCCAGCTGCCGCCACCACCACCAAGTTCTTGCAGGACTGCCAAGGTTCCTCCAGGGCATGGCTGGCACAGAGCCCTCAGTCAGGTTCCTGCTGATGCAGTCAGTAGTGCAGCACAAAGATTTGTCCACAAGTTCCAAAGGCAGGTCGTGGGCGAGGGGCACCGAGTCTGCCTTTCAGGCCCTCTGCAGCAACCAGCAATGTATGACCGAGGCAACCAGGGCAGTCCAACGTCTTAATGGGGGGGGGATCACGGGTCAGGAGGGGAAGGCCAGAGGAAGGGTCATCAGGACCACCACCCCCCAAGGAGCAAACAAGAAGGACGAGGAATCTTGGAGAGGCAGCTCACAGTTTTGGTTTCCGGCAGCGATGGAGGTCTCCGTCAAGCCAGAAACTTGCCCGTCAATGCAAGTTAAGGCGTCCCACTTGAACATGTGATTGTGCCAGGGCTTCCCCATCATCACACACACACCCCAACCACCCACGGCCCCCATCCTGACCCTCGCCGAAGCAGAGTGCCCGGACCCCAAACTACCTCCATTGGGAGATGAGAGAAACATCCCGTTCCGGGTCTCAGCTGGGCCTCCCTGGATTGGCCAGGCATTGCTGTGGACATCCACATCACATCACATGACTGAGGGTCGGTCCATCACCCACCGTAGACGACAGCAGTGCCGAAGGCTCAGAGGTTGGAGAAGGCGAGGGGGAGGAACAGAAGAGGTAAGGCTGCCTCTCTCATGGGGAGGAGGAGGCCTCCCCCAGGCCAAGAGCCAGTCCGCTGCCGGTGGATGGAGGCCTCGACAGGGCTTCTGGGAGACCCGCAACCTGCAGACTCAGCGGCCAGGTGCCCAACGACTGTCTGGAAGGCAAAGTGCCGAAGAGCCGAACAGAACTCCCCCCCACCTCCCAGGTCAGTAGAAGTGCTTCCGGCTCTGCTCCTGCCACTTGTTGTAGACGATGATGCCGATGACAATGGCGAAGACGATGGCGACCAGGGAGAAGAAGACGATCAGGAACAGGGCCAGGCCACTCATCGACTCCATGGGGGTCTCCACTGCAGGGGACAGAAGCGCATGGATCAGGCACGGAGAAGTGAGGCACGGGGCACTGGACGGCTTAGCTCAGCAGTGTTGTGTCCGACCAGACGCCCCAGGAAGCTCACATTCAAGGGCACGTCATCAAGAGGCTTCCAAGCACCCAAGTACTCAAAGGTGTCTGCCCTTGGACCCAGAAGGTTCCTTTTGGCCATTATGGCTCCTAGGCAGCCTCAACAACCTTCCACCTCGCTGGCTATTCCCTTGGATCCTTTGCGTCAAGAGAAACCTCCTGGGTGGGCCCCCGTTCGCACAGCCCTTTCCAGCAATGCTGGCTCATGTGCAAGCTCAGTGGAATACCTATGTTCAGCCGTGCGCTTCTGGGTACGAAAGAGCAGGGAAAGGCCACTCCCATGCTCCAGACTGTGGGCTTCCCAGAAGCGTCCAGTTGGAAGGCAGGGCACCCAGAATCCTTTGACCCAGCAGAGCCAGTCTCATCTGACATAGCTCAGGGCTTGTTTTAATTAATTAAACCAATTCCCAAAGAACGCATCCTCTCTACGCCAGCTGTATAAAGCTCCGTTAAGGAGAGCTTTTACGTTAGCAAGGCGGAATGCCGTCTTCCCAGCCTTGCAGTCAAGCCGGTACAATGGCCCATGGCGATCAGAAAGGTTTGGTCTTTGCGGAATGAAGTGGGTGGAAATGCTAGAACAAAGCACCCCTCCAGATGGAGTGAAATGCAGGGGTCTTTCCGATGCAAGCAACTGCATCTCACACACACACACACACACACACACACACACCCAGGGTGGCGAGAGATCACATCACAGAGAAAGGGCCCCACACACAGAGGTCCAGAGAGCCCCAGCTTCCAAGGTTACAACTGAATAGAGACCCAAAACGGACCTGCCACTCCTGGAAACCAACGTCTTTCCCGGCACCAACCATCAACTTTGACTCTCGCAACTTTACACCTCAAATGAGCACCACACCCACACCCACTCCCTTGCAAGTGCCTCTCCCTGCAGCCCCCCCCCAACCTTAAACCCCCATTGCTCCCCTCCAACTTACTTCCTGGCAGTTTCATGTTCTCCACCACAGGAAGGAAGACCTCCTTGTCCCGCTTCTCCTCCTCCAGAGTCCGTTCGACTGACAACTGGTACAACTTCAGGGAAATAATGTCGTGGTTATCTGGGGTGGGAGAGAAGAAGAGTTGGGGGGTGCAAGGCAGGTGGCTTTCTACACTAGCAATTTTCAGTGTTTTTCTTCTCACAGCACACTGCCTTCTATGGTCTTCGCCTCTTGCGATGTCACTTCCAGGAAACTCTTCCTGGTTCTAAGGCTGTTTCTGGGGCAACTGTCTGTGGTAACAAATTGTCTGTCCCTCTTTCCCACTGCTGCTGGAGTCACAGACAGTTGCCCTCGAAATAGTCACAGAACCCAGAACTGTTTTTCAGCAATTTTCCACCACTGTGCTCTGAAGTCCCACAACAAACCTGTGGATCTTTTGTGGCGCACAAGTTGAAAATTGCTGCTCTATACTGTGACAGCATCTACATAAGAACATAAGAACATAAGAAGAGCCCTGCTGGATCAGGCCAAAGGCCCATCCAGTCCACCAGGTGCCCCAGGGAGGCATGAGACAGCAAGATGCTTGCATCCTGTTGCCACTCCCTTGCACCCAGTACTCTGAAGTAGCCTACTACTAGTGTAAGGAGGCTACAACCCATCATTGCCTATAGCCCACAATGGACTTTTCTTCCAGAAATCTGTCCAATCCCCTTAAAGGCATCAAGACCAGATGCTATCACCACCTCCTGTGGCAAAGAGTTCCACAGATTAACTACCCGCTGGGTAAAAAAGTACTTCCTTTTATTTGTTTTAACTCCCCCAACCCTCAGTTTTAGTGGATGCCCCCTGGTTCTGGTGTTTTGAGAGAGGGAAAAGAACATCCCTTTATCGACTCTATCCCTTCCATGCATAATTTTGTATGTCTCAATCATGTCCCCCCTCAGGCGCCTTTTTTCTAGGCTGAAGAGCTCCAAACGCTGCAGTCTTTCTTCATAAGGGAGGTGCCCCAGCCCCGTAATCATTTTTGTCGCTCTCTTCTGCACCTTTTCCAGCTCCACTATGTCCTTTTTGAGATGCGGCGACCAGAACTGGACACAATATTCCAGGTGCGGCCTTACCATCGATTTGTACAATGGCATGATAATATTGGCTGTTTTATTCTCAATCCCTTTTTTAATGACCCCAAGCACAGAATTGGCCTTCTTCATTGCTGCCGCACACTGGGTCGACACCTTCATTGAATTGTCCACCAACACCCCAAGATCTCTCTCCTGAGCTGTCACAGACAGCTCAGAACCCATTAGCCTATAGGTGAAGTTTTGGTTTTTTGCCCCAATGTGCATCACTTTACATTTGTCTACGTTGAAACGCATCTGCCATTTGGCTGCCCATTCCCCCAACTTGGAGAGATCCTTCTGGAGCTCTTCACAATCCTTTCTGGTTTTTACCACCTGGAAAAGTTTTGTGTCATCTGCAAACTTGGCCACCTCGCTGCTTATCCCTGTCTCCAGGTCTGCCTATAGCAGGAAATCCTCCTAGAGCATCACCAGCAGGTGACTGTCGAGCCTCTGCTTGAAGGTCTCCAGGGAGGAAGAATCTACCACCTCCCTCCAGTGGCAATCTGTTCCACTGTCGAACCGCCCTTATCGTCAAGAAATTCTTCCTGATGTCCAGCCGGAATCTCCTCTCTTGCAGTTTGTGCCCACTGGACCTAGTCCTACTGTCAGAGGCAGAGGAGAACAGATTTGTCCCTTCTTTCTTATGACAGCCCTTCAGATGTTTGAAGAGTGCCGTCATATCCCCTCTCAGCCTCTCCAAGATCAACGTACCAAGTTCCCTCAACCTTTCCTCATAGGACTTGTTTTCCGGCCCCCTGATCATCTTCGTTCTCTGCCTTCGTGCCCTCCTTTGGGGGGGGGGGCTTGGAGTAAACTTGGGCAACCACCTCCTGTTTGGGCAAACAGGATGCTAAGTGAGAGACGCCTTTTGCTCCCATCCAAAATGGCCGGTCATGTGTTCTCAAATTTCCTTCCCCAATGGGGGACATTTAACAGACAACTGAAGGAATCATTGTATCAGCGAATGTTGCACAGATGCAACACTGGGCAGGGAACGGGCTTTAAAGCAGACCAGGAGGGCCCTTATGCTTCAGGCTTGTGCCTCCACAGTACCTGACAGGTCTCCAGTGACCGAGGAGACCCCGAAGTAGTAGCCGCGCGGCAGGTGGACGCCGGGGATGTCGATGCAGTCCCGCCACTCGTGCTTGCCATCAATATCGAGCAAGACCTGAAAAAGAGGAGACGCCACCCAGAGAAGTCCTCCACCTGGTCCTCTCCAAGGTCACATCCTTCAGGGATGCTGGGGGTGGGTGGGGGTAGGTGGGGGGGAGGGAGCCACACACACCCCAGCCGAGGGCCGCGAGGAGCAGGCACTCACCGTGAGCCTCCTCTTCACGTAGCGGATCACCAGGAACGTGTCGTGGTTGAGGTTGCGCACCATGGCCGTGCAGCCGCCCAGCTCGGTGGGGCGCCCGTCCCGGTCGTGGTCGTAGGCGAAAGAGCCGTTGTTCACCATGGCCGAGACGTATGGAAAGACCCGCTGGGAGGGGAGGGAGGAGGAGAAGACGGCATCATGGACCAGCTGGCTGTGCTCGTCTTAGCGCCTGGGGATGTCGAGGGGGGAGGGAAGCGAAGCCGGCATGCAGGCAGCCAAGCGCCACAGGAAGGGGACTCGAGGCCGGCATCCACACGGCCACAGCCACAGGTCATGCAGCATCTCAGCCCAGAGCGGGGAGCAGCAGCCATCCGTGTGTCCTTGCAAAAGATGCACTTGGGGATGTATCAAAAGATGCAACCAGAGATGGCCAGTTTTTGTAGATGAGGGGCAGAGAGACAAGGGTGGAGGAGCATGTTCTACTGCCTACACACACGCACCTGCACACACACAATCAAACTTCACTGCCAAGGTGGCACCATTGCGAGACCCACACTGAATGGTGGTGGGGCAGAGGTGCCTGCACATGGCCAGAGTACAGCCATGTTCCAGTGAAGCCCAGAATTCACTGGTGGCACCCCTTGGCGAATCCTGACCAATCGCATTCAAGCGACAAGTCAGTCCCCATTTTGCCTCTTGTGTTTCTGCACCTTCGCAAATTCAGCCGGGACTGTCCGCTGTCCACGAGCATCGTCAACATTCCCCATAATGCAACAGCCTGGACTAGAGTCCAAGTGCACAGACACACAGCACCGTAGCAAGATGCTGACATCCAAGGAAGACGGACACACAGCATCTTCCACAGCGCGTCTGCAGACAACTTTCTTCTAAGCCACGTTCCGGTTTCATTCAGTGGGACTTGCAGAGGCCAGGGGGAGAAGGATCCCTTCACCAACTGGATGTGACCCACAGGCTGCCAGTTGGCTGCTGCCACCACCCCACTCCATAACACGGTGGGGGTGCTGGACATGCTTTGCATGCAGAAGGTTCAACCCCAGGCAGCTGCGGTCCGAATGGAATCCGGGAGCAGGTTAGGTGAAGGGTCTTCTCCCCAAGGAGAGCCCTGGTGATGCCAACTCTTGAGAGTCTGGTTAAAAGAGCTCTTAAGACAGGCGTACAGAGGGGCCTCGGTATCTGCAGGGGTTCCGTTCCCTAAAACCCCATGGATACCCAAGTCAGAGGATAGCGGGACACCAGTTGAAATGTATTCAAGCCACCAAAAACCGACGCTCCTACATTCGCACAGCCAAACCGCACCGTTACCCAGCCACTTTGGCAGGATTCTCAAGATGCATTCAGGGGCGAACCTGGGAAGAGCAAAGAACCTCTGCACCCCCCCCCAAAGTGGGTCTTTAGGGCTCTTTTGACCCCGGAGTGGTTTGGGGACAGCTCAGTTTGGCTGCGTGAAGGTAGGAACACCAGTGATTTCAAATACATTTAAAATGGGGTCCTAGGATCCGCTGTCATCCACGGCGAGTCAAATCCGCAGATCCCGGATTTGTCGACACCGGAGTCCCCCTGCACGTGTTTTTGTCTGTTCTTACCCTCCTTGCCAATTTCATTCGGTGACCCTGAACTCCGCTGCTGGGAAGGCCCCTCTCATTTCTCCAACCCCCAGTAGAGTTTAGAGCACAGAATCAACCAAGCACTCCCCCCTACACGATGCACTGTCCCCTGCAGACCATATTATACCCCCGCTCCTGATAGCTGTGGGCCAGTGGAATCCCTTCCTGATATTTAGCCTCAAATCACCCTCCTGTTCGGCAGCTGGAGGACGGGGGTCTAAAGGCCACCGAGGTCTCTGGCTGAGGTCTGGATCTAGATGGCTCCTGGCTCCAGATCCTGCATGCTAAATGGAGCCTCACAAAAAAGCCACAAGCACCCAGGGAGGGGGGCAAAGGCCATTCTCTCCCTACCGCCGGGGCCACGTTTGGGGAAGAAAAGCCCCGGAGGGGGGAACTGGAGGAAGACGGCGACGCTCTTCTATTCCGCAAGGCAGGCAATGGCTGCGGCTTCAGATGTTCTGCAGGCATGTTTTGAGTTCGAGAGGTGGGGGGAGGCAGGCGAGAGAAGGGGATGCCGCGAGAGCAGGGAAGCACTGCCAAGTACCTGGTTTCCTGAGGAATACCTCTTCTTCTGGGCCTGAGAATCCAGAACGGTTATTGCAAAGCAAGAGAGAGAAAGAGGGCACAGAAGCGAGAGACGGGTCATCCTACGGGCAGTTTAGCAGTAACCTGGCAAACGGGGAAGGACACAGTGGGAAACCCCCCCCCCCCCCCTTGGGACCCCCCCCCCCCCCCCCCCCGTTCCCCCCCCCCCCCCCGCTTTAGGGGGCCCCAGCCTTGGCCCATACCAAAAGTCAGTTTGCTTGAACCACACGGGGAAGGCAGAGGGGAAAAGAACTGAAAACCAAATATGAAAAAAAAAACTACAATAGGACAGCCCTTTTTGAAGGGACCAATACACTGATTCTGAATTAAGAACGAACAGCCACGTGCACCCACCAATTGGGGGTGGCAGGGGGGCACAAACTGAACTTGACTCTTGGACCAAAAGCACAGTACGGGCGAAATGCCCCCTCCCGTTGTTCAGAGCCTGCAAAAGCTGATCGGTGCAGTTTATGACCCACCAAGCCAAACAAAAGCTGCAGTAACCAATTGCGCCAAACACACAGCCGAGGGCAGGCTGCAAAACTGAGGTTGTTTTGGGGAGAAGCGATGCTTATGACGCCTTCGCAAACTTGGGAGTATATGCAGTTGCTCTGGGAGCACTGATGCGCCCCAAAAAAGAAAGATGCACTCGTGGGGTGCAGAACCACAGAGCCCACAGGCACAGCCAGCCCCAGAGCAATTTCCCTGGGAGACGGAAAGCCAACAGTGAAAGGTTTTGCAATGATTCGGGATGTGCTTTTGGGGTGATTTTTTTTTTCTTGATTGAAATAGCAAATTGCGGCGTTATGTGTTTTTATTTTACACTCTCAATCCAAATTCTCAGTTTTATTAATTTTAACTGCTTTCAAAGTATACTAGTACACTGTCCCACTTCGTAGGTGATCTGGTGTCAGCAGATGCAGCCAGAGTGGTGTTATTGCTAATTGGAAAAAAAAGAGTCTAATTTCTGGAAAAACTCTTAAATACCAAAATGCGGTGTTTTGTGTTTTTATTCAGATACGTTAACCGCCCAAAAGTGGTTAACACCAGCAGCGTCATGCAGCCGGAACGCTGGGTGGGAGGAACGGGTGAGCGGCAGCCCGCCCGTTGCGTACCGCTCCGTTTCGCCGGCGAAACGGAGCGGTACGCAACGGGCGGGCTGCCGCTCACCCGTTCCTCCCACCCAGCGTTCCGGCTGCATGACGCTGCTGGTTAACACCCAAAAAGCGGTTTTCAACAAAGAAAAAACCACTTCTAGCAATGGTTATCAGAGCCCTTATAAAACAATGGGAGTAGCGGGGAGCATGCTACACATGTATAAATGCCCCAGCCCTTGTCTGGAAAACAAGGCAGCTCCCCCCCCCCAATGCAGCCGGGAAGATGTCGCCTGCAGTCCTGTGTTTTCATCGTGACCTTTTAATAACAAGCAAAGGACACCCTCTTAATGGCCCCGTCGGGGCTCCCAGTGAAGCCCGCAGGGACACCACCAAGCTGGCACCACTGGCTGCTCCGGCACAATTCTCTTCGCCTGGAGACTGCCGAAGCCTGAGCGCCTGCAGCACGGGGCTTTCAAATGAGACTGACCTTTGGCAGCCAGGGACAGAGGGGGGCCAGGCAGGGGAGGACCACAGCCAGCCCACCTGCGCCCTCGCAGTGGGACGGGCTGCCAGGCCAATCAAATCAAACCGGGAGGCCGACAGCGTTCAGCATTTCCTAACACAGCTCCACAAATCGCCCAGCAGTGCAATTCCACCCGGCCGACGCGGGCTGCAGGATTGAGCAGATCAGCTTTTTTGAGGCTCTACTAGCCCGGCTTATTCTCCCCACTTCACCCACGTGGGAGCCCCTCTCCCCAGCCCCACCCACACGGTCGTCTCACTCACACAGGCGCCCCAGTGGCAGAGATGCGCACCCTGCAGAATCGGCTGCTGTACCATTGGATGGGCAGGGGAAGGGGGGGCGTCATGCCACTCCTCTGTGCAGCCATAAAAACAGGCTCAAGGGCTGCACTAATGTCTACTGGGGCACATGCCAGGGGGCTTACTACCGGGCACCCCCATCCCACGGGCTAATGGGAGAAGGACAGCAGAACAAGCGCTAGGGCTTCTTATTTATCGTATTTCTTAACCACCTTTCTCCCCGAGAGGGGACCCAAGGCACCAGCTTCTACCCCATCCTCCCTCCCAGCAAATGGGGCAGGGGCATTCCTCCCACATGCAGCCCTGCACCCAGTGATGTCATCCGGGCGCGCCAAGAACCGGAACGCCCGGATGATTGACAGCCCTCCGCTCCAATGGCGGAGGGCTGCCACGCCTCCCCAAGCCTCACTGCGCCCGAATCGCTCAATTTTAGAGCAATTCGGGACACAAGGGAGGGAGGGAGGGCCCAGCAGCAGCTCGCCCGTCCTCCGGAGAGGCGGTGCAGCCCAGGCCCTCCGCAGAACTAGCGGAACAGCGTACCGGGCCATTCCGCCTGGATGACACCTCTGCCTGCACCCCAGTGGCTAGGAGAGAAAAGAAGGGGGAAACTCCTACTAAACGAGCACTGAACTTCCTCCTCTCCCTCCCACCTGCCCCCCAGAATGTTCTTGTCTGCTGACCCTCCTGGACCAGTAAGTAGATAGGTAGGATTTGGGGGGGGTGACCATGTGGCAAGAGCCTTCCCAACCCCCACTCGTGCCCCAGGTCATGATGCAATGAGGCCCCAATCCTGGGCATAAAGCTAGCCTAGTGGGAAGAGTCACAGGTCAGAGATCACGGTATCTTCCTGGGACACAATAACAGGATTAAAGATTAAATCCACACTCCAGAGGTTTCCACAAGACAGGCATTTTCACTTGTCCCATCTTGAGCATCTCGTAAAAATGGAAAGGTGGGATACAGATTTAGTAAATACACAAGAGGAACACGAACAACAGATGCATCAACGGTATGGCAACATGCCTCAAGCAGGATAGCATTTGCAAACAGGTAGTCACTCCTCAATTCCAGCTGAACAACACCAACCAAAACCAAAGACATGTAAGGGTCACAGTGGGGTTAATTAACCCCTAAAGTCAATATGCAACCTGTTAATTATCCATTGTGCAACTAATCTGTGGAACTCCTGGCCACAGGATGTTACAATGGCACCTGGCCCAAAGGGTTTTAATAGAGGATTGGACAGAGGGAGGAAAGGTCAAGTCATGACAAGTCACGATGACTATATGCAACCTTCAGGTTTTAGAAGTAGCCTATGAACACCCGGTGCAAGTAAGTGGCAACAGGATACAGGTATCTTGTGTGCTCCCTAAGGCATCTGGTGGGCCACTGTGAGATACAGGAAGCCGGAATAGATGAGCTAATCCAGCAGGGCTCTTTTGATGCTCTTAATGTTGCATGAGTGCATCTCAGACCTATGGCATGCATGTTTCCATGTGCAAATACAGACTGGAAACATTTGCACCGTATCTTTGTTATGTATAACAAGAGGCGGCCCAAGGGAGCTAACGGTGATCTTGGGAACAGGAGGATAGACAAATCCAAGTTATACGTACAGAGGGCGCAATCCTAACCTGGAGTTAGGCCAGCACAGTTAGGCCAGCAAAGTTTGGCCGGCACAAAGATCACCGTAAAGCACATTTGGACCACTCTCAGAAGCCAGACATGAATTACTAGTGTTCAATCCCCTTTTTTCAAAAAAAAAAAAAAATTGAAATAACTTCCCGGAAGCCTCAGCTTTTATTTAAAATGGAGAAAAAAATGCAAGGCTCTCGTCCTTCCATACTTGAAAGTATGCAAGCCATGTGTGGTGAAATCTTAGAAGGCTAGATCAAATTCCAAGCCACAAAGAGAGTGAGCTACAAATCAGGAAGCCCCTCACCAGAATCTCACTTCTGCCACAAACTTACACAATCCTTGATAAGCACCCCCAACCATTTCCCCCGCCCCCGATCTACAATATGGAGACATGTTATAAGGAAGGTAACCTTACAAAGTTACTGAAAGGATTCAAAACTAGGCAGTACGAGTAGAATAGCAGAGCAATCTTGCACGTTTGCTTGGAGTAAGGGTGGGCCACTGTGAGATACAGGAAGCCGGAATAGATGAATGATAAATGGGGCTTATGCCCAGGTAAGCATGCACAGGACCTAAGGGCGCAATCCTAACCTGGAGTTAGGCCAGCAAAGTTTGGTCGTAAAGCATGTTTGGACCACTCTAAGAGTCAGAGAGGGCCACTCTAAGAGCACACAGATGGGCGCTGTCCTCCCCGACTCCAGGAGTGGTCCAAACACGCTTTACAGTGACCCTTGTGCTAGCCACACGTTGCTGGCCTAACTGTGCCGGCCTAACTCCAGGTTAGGATTGCACTCTAACTCATGTAAAACCAAAACATCAAGCCCCAAATGGTCAACATTTGCTCCACCTGCATAACAGAATTCAGGTCTGTTGGCACAAGGCTCAGCATATATGAAGGAAAAATAAAATTACAATCTGCAGACGGAGGGCAACGAACAACCCTGCGGGAGTCAGTTCCATGTCACTTGGGGCCAATAACCGACTCGGACCCAGCCAGATCCAATCCCTGAAAAATCCCCTCCAGCAGCACCAACAAGCCCCAATGCCCCCCCCCACGCCCAAGCACTCTCCCCCGGCTTGCAGAGCTACTCCCAGGCCACCTTACCTCCTGTTGCTTCTCCTCATTTGGGTAGGTGTCTACAAACACTCCCAGCCCTAGAAAGTTATCCTTGCTCCCGAAGACAGGCCCTAGAACAGACGTCACCGTGTTGACAATGGGCTACCATCAGCAGTGGGTTTTCCAGCGTTTCATGCCCCCCTTAAGGAGGAAGCAGGAGGCAGTGGGGGCTGCTTCTCCATAGCGTGGGGCAGGTGTATCCCCCCTCCCAACCCTGAGGCCCAGATGGGGCACAGTCTCAACTGGAGAGAGACATCAGGGCTCAGTTCTAGCACCTCCCCCTGTGAAACCCCCTCCCAGAGGAGATTTGCACAGTCTCTTCCCTGGGGCAGTCATGCTGCCTTCTGACAATCCTTTGTTCAGGCAGGCCTGCACATTGGAGAACTGCTGGATGTAAGCTGTGACTTGTTGCGATTACCCACACTACTCAAATGTTTACTTTCGAATTTTGTTTTACTCATCTCAAATTAAACGATAGCTGCACTGAACAGTTCAATTTTTGGACTAGAAAGGCAAACTATACTTAATCGTTAATTTGGGGAGAGACAGGACTGGTATCCGGCTAGGGAGAAAACAACCTTAGGCAGAGGTCATCCCCCAAGCGCTTTAAGAACCAGTGGCTTAAAACTGCTTTCTCCTTTTGGTACAAGAACCACTGGTAGTCCCATGGGGAGACAAGGAAAAGCAAAGTGGAGGGCCTGAAAAGTTCTTTGAAATCTTCACTACCAGCTAAAGAGGCAATCCACTTGTCAATTTCACAACTGAAACCGAACACCAACTTGCCTCTTCAGAGTTGAACTGGGAGACGTTAAAGAAATCCCCACCTGGTGCACAGTTCTTCCCCACACAGGGATTCCTCCAGATTGGGGGTGGGGGGAGAAATAGAGAGCACTCAGATCTTTCCCTTATGAAGAAAGACTGCAGCGTTTGGGGCTCTTCAGCCTAGAAAAAAGGCGCCTGAGGGGGGACATGATTGAGACATACAAAATTATGCACGGAAGGGATAGAGTCGATAGAGGGATGTTCTTTTCCCTCTCTCAAAACACCAGAACCAGGGGGCATCCGCTAAAACTGAGGGTTGGGAGAGTTAAAACAGATAAAAGGAAGTACTTTTTTACCCAGCGGGTAGTTAATCTGTGGAACTCTTTGCCACAGGAGGTGGTGATGGCATCGGGTCTTGATGCCTTTAAGAGGGGATTGGACAGATTTCTGGAAGAAAAGCCCATCGTGGGCTATAGGCAATGATGGGTTGTAGCCTCCTTACATTAGTAGTAGGCTACTTCAGAGTACTGGGTGCAAGGGAGTGGCAACAGGATGCAAGCATCTTGCTGTCTCATGCCTCCCTGGGGCACCTGGTGGGCCGCTGTGAGATACAGGAAGCTGGACTAGATGGGCCTTTGGCCTGATCCAGCAGGGCTCTTCTTATGTGCTTAATTCAGCAGCATCGTTTTCCCCACATAGCAACTGAAGAGCCAGCTAGCACAGTGACTTCCAACAAGCAAACCAAGTCCTCCAATCCAGGGAAGAGTAAGGAAAACCCTCTATTCTAAGCAATTCTTAGTTCATCCTTCAACAGCCGTTTCATGCGACCAAAGCCACCAGGTGTCTTCCACAGGGGCAGGAGAGGGGGCAGCAGGCTGTTGAAGGTATGTATCGGCGTGCAGCCAGCTGATCTGGCTACCTAGTCTCAAAGCAGAGAGCAGACAGGCGGCTCCTTGCAAGCGAGTCTCAGGTCCCTCCTGCAGGGACTCAGCAACGCGCTCAGGAGTCTTACCAGGCTGCATGCGCTCCTTGGTGTACCAGATGGCAAAGCCGTCCCCGTTCAGATTCTTCTTGCCTTGCCCATGGACCTTGAAGTGCACCTGCAGCTCCCAGTCCCTCAAGTAGCAAGGCTGCCCACAGAGAAAAGAGAAAGCCGGCGTGAGACCTCGGTGGCATCCCGGCCCCGACAAGCTCCGTTCCCACGTCCTCCCTGCAATCACTTTAATGCCAACGCTTCAGCCACTCCGACTCCACACATCTGCAGTGGTTTAAAGGCATTACTAAGTGGCACCGATTCGCAAGAGGAACTCAATTTCCAAGGTTTCTGGTCGTTCTGTGAGCCAACGCTTGAACCCCATAAACCACTGCAGGGCTGCTTGTGATGAGCTTCGGAAGTCTCAATGGTGTTCAACTCTGCAATCCTACGCGCACATAGAGATAGAATTCACTAGAGACGGCATGACGTCATTTTCTTGAAGCCACCTCGAGTAGACAAAAATGGCTGACTCAGATCATCGCCATGAGGGAGGATTGCCGCAAATTCACAAATAAAAATCTCCCTGCACGTGTATAAAAGTTAATCTCAACCTCTTTAAGTATGCCTGCGTGTTCTGCATACGGGTGTGCGAGTCGCTGTCAGAAAAATGGGATTTAATTTCCACGGAAAGATTCATGTATTCCATGTTAAAATTATGTTTTTATTTTTGTAAGTTTTTATTTTTAATCAGTCCTAAACAGTACGAGCAAAGCAATCTGAAATGCTTGGAATCAGGATTGTTTTGAGTATACTAATTCACGGCAATCCTCCCTCACGGCAATGATCTGAGTCAGCCATTTTTGTCTACTCGAGGTGTCTTCACTGGGCTCCTATTAAATCAACAGGGATGCCGTCTCCAGTGATTCTATCTCCATGTACACGCACAGGCTTGAGTGAAAACCCCACGGCAGGTTGCAGGTCATGGAGACTGTACTGCAACCTCTGGGTTTAGATGTAGCCCCTCTTTGAATGCTGGACACAAGGGAGAGGCAACAGGATGCAGGGATCTTTGTTGTCTTGAGTGCTCCTTAAGGTACTTGGAGGGCCACTGTGAGATACAGGAAGCTGGGCTAGATGAGCTCTTGGCCTGATCCAGCAGGGCCTATGAGTGTGAGCACCAATGGATTCAATTTACATAGCTTCTGAATAATCATACAGACAATGAGACTGGACAATCACATAGACCTTTTCCCCTTACACCACCAATGAAGACGGCAGTTGAATACTGTTTTCACAAGCACCCAGCTAGATTACCTCTCTTGACTACTTCCTTTTAAGAGAAAGAAAAGTCTTGTTTTCTCACCACCACCTTCACACTTGTCTTTCCTCAGTGGCGTTTCTACAGGGATGGCAAAGCTCTAAGTTTTGCAAGAAGCCTTACCTTGCAGTGGAAATCACTCCTCTCCTGCACCGTTTTAGCCAATCTTGGCGTTGCTTACCGGCTACAGCAGCAAGGGAGAAGAGGGATTTACACGACAGGGTAAGGCTTCTTGCAAAACTTAGAGCTTTGCCATCCCTGTAGAAACGCCTCTGTCTTTCCTAAACACCTATTTGCTTTGCAAAGAGCTCTCTCACACACACTCACTCACTTTTGTCCACAACCTCCTTCCTACCAGCTTTTCAAAGATGGAGGGAGGAGGAACTCCCTTCACACCTCTGGGTCTGGCAGTGGAGGGGTGGGGGATGCAACAATATGACCAGATATGGCCAGGCAGGATGGGGAAGAACTGCAAGTGCCTCCCACCCCTTCCTTTCTCCCTCCCCCTCCCTCCCCGCCCTTTAAGGGCCAGCAAACAGGGAACCTGGCTACGGTGGTGGTCACAAGGGGGGACAACCACAGGAGGGCATGATCCAGCCACTCCCCCCAATGGATCACCTGCCTTTGCAGAATCCATAACTAGGAGCAGCACTTTGGCGATTCCCCCTGCCCACAATCCAGGCACTCCCTTGCTAACAGAGCTATATTTAGGATCCAAGGCAGAAGTAATTAATCCCAGGGGATCTGATTAATTTACAAGGAACAGTACACCAACATTAAAAAAAAACACAGAGAGAGGACTGGCATTTGTTCAAGGAAAGAGTGCATCCACCAAGGTGAAGGTGATGGCCCCTTGAGCATCAAGAATCAGACCAACTCATTACCTAGAAGTAGTCCCATGAGTAGTCTGTGGTTCTGCCATCTGCTCTCTTGTCGAAGGGCCCCACCTAAGTGGCGTCATTCATGCTGGGCGGGACTTACCTTTGAGTGGCAGTCCGCCCATTGCGTCACGCCACGTTCCGCCACTTTCCCGCCCGCC
>JAJKFI010000162.1:1245896-1262148 GCA_029204185.1 Lerista edwardsae | reverse complement strand
CTTTCCTGCAATGTGCACACCCAGCTCTGAGAAAAACTGCAGTCATACCTGTGGTTGGACTGTGTCCGAGCTTGGGACTGGCGCAGTTTACGTATAGGACTTTTCAATGCATTTTGGCCTATTCTCAGAATGGCATCTTGTAAATGGCCCACTTCTGGTACTCGGAGTTTCCCGGGGTTTCATCCTGGCAATATGCACACCTAGTACTGTCGAATCCAGTTGAGAGGGCTTTCGTTTGAATTCTTTTGATTTGATATGGTAAGTGCGCTGGACTAGTGCTTCATGATTTGCTGTGTTCATCCCTGCGCAGTGTCTTTTCTAGCGGCTGTTGCTGGTGGTGTTCCGCATTTTTCTAAATTGTGAGCCCTTTTGGGACAGGGAGCCATTCAACTGTATTATTACTGTTAGCCTGTAAACCACTTTGTGAACTTTGTGTTGAAAAGCACTATATAAATAAAAAAATATTACATATATATAATGTAATAAGGCGCCTGAGGGGGGACATGATTGAGGCATACAAAATTATGCACGGAAGGGATAGAGTCGATAGAGGGGTGTTCTTTTCCCTCTCTCAAAACACCAGAACCAGGGGGCATCCACTAAAACTGAGGGTTGGGAGAGTTAAAACAGATAAAAGGAAGTACTTTTTTACCCAGCGGGTAGTTAATCTGTGGAACTCTTTGCCACAAGAGGTGGTGATGGCATCTGGTCTTGATGCCTTTAAGAGGGGATTGGACGGATTTCTGGAAGAAAAGTCCATCGTGGGCTATAGGCAATGATGGGTTGTAACCTCCTTACATTAATAGTAGGCTACTTCAGAGTGTTGGGTGCAAAGAAGAGGCAACAGGATGCAGGCATCTTGTTGTCTACTGAGCTCCCTGAGGCATCTGGTGGGGCCGCTGTGAGATACAGGAAGCTGGACTAGATGGGCCTTGGCCTGATCCAGCAGGGCTCTTCTTATGTTCTTATGTAAATATGACTAATTGATTCTTCCACCCATATCCAGGAGGTGCTCTGAGGTGGGTCTCCAGCAACAGGCGCAGCATATGCAGATGCTCAGCTCTGCAAATGCAGAGGGCCCACTGTAGTTCACAGGGGCGATCCGGGGGGGTTCTTATACCCCCCCATAGGAGCCCCCACCCCGGCGAGGCTGAGCTGTGTAGCCGCATCGGGTCGCTCCTCTGGGCGACCCGACACAGCATGCAATGCTGGCTCACCCCTCCTCAGAGGTACAAGGCGGCCTGGCATGCATGCCCCGATCGCACTCAGAGGCCGAGAGCAACCTATGGCGGGCACTGTGCACTCGAATCATCGGGTCACTCTCAGAGGTGCCCCCCCCCCCGGAAGCTGTCCCTGAGAGTGATCCGGGGCAGGTGCGCAACACCAGCTCATCCCTCTGAGGATGGGCGAGCCAGTGCTGCATGCCCATGTCAGGTCAAGACGCTGGCTAGCCCCTTCTCAGAGAAGGGTAAAGCCAGTATTGCCATCTGCTCCAAATCAGGGGCAGGGGGCGGGCGTGATCACCTGCCCCCCTCAAGCTCAGCACCCGGGACATTGGACCCCTCTGCCCCCACTCAGCTCTGCCACTGGTAGCTCATTTCAAATATTTGTTACTGACAAAAAACGGGGACAGCCTTTGGCCAAGAAGCAACAAGTGTTAGTGTGTCAAAGGTTATTCGTAAACATTCATTCTTAAAAAGCTTTCCCTTTTCAAAGCACCCACAGAGCACTATCTTGTGGCAGCAACACTGCAAGTTATTTATGGTCAGTGTTGTTTTTTTCCGCCTTGCTGACAGAAGGTCGAGAACTGGAGGTCACAGCTTGCCTGAGGTCAATGTTGCAGAATCAACGTTGCAAACAGGATCTTCCCTATTTACCGCTTGGCCTCACTGTGATGCACTCCGCAGCTCCCAATTCAAAGACTGCAGAGACACAGATGTGCAAAAACCACACTACACCAAGGAGAGAAATGTTGTACTCTGTGTCATTCATACAAGCAGTGCTTAAACACACCAACAATTGATCTAAGCCAGCACGTTTCAACGTTTTCCTTCCCTATGGCCTTTTGTGATGTCATTTCCAGATGACCCTTCTTGGTTCTGGGGCGCTGTTTCTAGGGCAATTGGCTGTAGTAACAAATTGTCTGCAGAGCCAACAGAGGAAGAAGGACAGACACTCTGTAACTACAGACAGTTGCCCTAGAAACAGTGCCACAAAACCCTGATGTTTCTCCTGTGATTTTCAACTGCTGTGCACAGATTTTCAATGTCTGTGGATCTTTTACAGCACACCAGTTAAAAATCACCGTTCTAAGCAGACACTTCACCACCCACACAACAACTATAGGCCAAGGAGCCCAAGCCACTCGTTTCAATTTGCAAAAGTAACCATGACATTATCAGATGCAGAGAACATTCTCCCTAGAACTTTCAAGCCTCTTTGGAATTTCAGCATCTGAACATGAATTGCCTCACCCTTCAACCACATTACATAGGTTTCAGAGAGGATAACATCCACCCACCAGGCAGAAAGGAAAAAAATTTGCAAGCCAATTATTTCTGGCACAATGAAATCCCAGAACCCGCATTTGGGCAATTAGAAAGATGCACAAGTCCTGGGCAATTAGAGAGATGCACAAGTCTTACCACTCGGTTCCAGAGGGCTCCCTGCTTGCTCTGAATATCTGGAGTGAGGCGGACGAACTGAGTCATAACCATAGTGTTGCCCATAAGTTCCCACAACGAGGAGGAGGCTGAACCCACACCTGCAATGCAACAGAAAGACTGTGGAAGCCAGGTTGTCTTCTACTCTCCCCGGACATTTCATCTGTGCAGAATACAGACAAGCGACACAGTCTCCTTTCATCTGATCAAAGTCTACAGCCCTCCCCTAGTACGATTCCCACTTCAGTGTGGCTGTATTTCAAACAGCTTTTCTTTGTAAGAAGGCACAGTAAAAGGGGATGTTTTACCTGCTGGACTGCAGGCTGACATTCACCTGTTAAAGGAACAGGAGCTGCACCCACACACATACGCACACAAGCAACTCCCAACTCTCACTTGGCAATTCACCCCTGAGCCTAAACAAACAGGGGTGCCAACCCCTAGCAGGTAAACCCTTTAGCAGCTGCAGCTCAGGCAGAAATTTAACTAGTGACATTGCTCCAGCATACAGAAGTTTAGAGAAAGGGGAAAAAGAAGTACTCTGTGCCAACAGGGCCTCTGGGCATTTAACAGGAGTGCAACAGGCAGAAATCAAACAGGTAGAATCAGTCTCTTCTCTCCACAGAGATGCAACCCGGATAAACATCCAGAGCACTTGTGCCACAGCAGGCAGGCTGAAACTGTACAGGGGAAAGCCAGCCTGCGTGTTTCCTGCCCACTGCAGTGAAATTTCATTAAAAAAAAAAAAAGACTTCACAACTGGCACCTTTCCTGTGGTTCGAGCAGGCAGAAATCCAGCAGGTGAATGTCGTCCCCCACGCCACGCCACCCCACACAGCCATAAGATCTGGGAAAGGCTTCAAGGCTGCTGTGCCAAGGCAGACAGGCAGAAATCCAACAGGTGAGGTCCCCCCTCCAGCTTTGCCTATTGGGCTTCTGCCTGCAGCCCCTCCCTCTCACCCTGGTAGGGCTTGATGAGCGAGTGCTCGCGCTTCAGGTGCTCCTCCATCTGCTCGGCCCAGGCCCCCCATAGCAGCAGCAGCCACGGGAGTCCCGCCACCGTCCAGCCGACTCGCCTGCAGCCCGGCGCCATCTTCACCCCCGCCCGGACTGACTCCCAGGCTCCGCCCACTCCCCCCCCTCTGTGTCTCGCCCGCAGAGGACTCTGCGCTCATTGGCTCGCTCCAGGGGCCCACCCACTTCCGCGTAAAAACCGCACAATGGTTGGCCGAGAAGCACATCTGTCCACCAAACCCCGGTGGGGCGGGATCTGTGGGTGTGACGCGAAGGCGGGGCCCTGAAAAGGCGTGCCGAAGAATCTCCCCGTGAAGGATCCTGGGACTGGTAGTTCCCAGGCAAGTTCAGCCTTAAAGGGTCATGAGACCGACATCCACACTCCACGTGCGCCGCGGATAGAATCAGCTCCTGCCAACCTTTGTCCTCCCAGCCCTTATCACTGTTTCTCTTCTTTTCCTTAAGATGGGTTGACATTTCCTTGAAACCTGTTGTTACTCCAAAGGTATATAGAGGTGTTTGAAGACGGTTTTATTTTACTCTGAACTCAGCCCGTTGCGTTCAGGAAGGTTGTCAGCCTATCTTACTCACTGGAAACAAACATCTCTAGGTATTGACGGCCCAGACCTACCCAAGTTTCCAGCGCTGATGCAGCCCTACCAACAGGGCATGTGTTGCATCCTGCAAAAGGGGGTGGGAAATCACAGAGATCTCCTCAAAACTTAGAACACATATAACACTTTTTTACCTAGTGTGCAATCTGTGGAACTCCTTGCCACAGGATGTGGTGATGGCGTCTGGCCTGGATACCTTTCAAAGGGGATTAGACAGATTTTTAGGGAAAAAGGCCATCCTAAAAGGTTACAAGCCATCCTAAAAGGTTACAAGCCATCCTAAAAGGTTACAAGCCATGATCGGTATAAGCAACCTCCTTGTTTTAGAGGTTGCCTACCTGAGGGACATGGTGGTGCTGTGGGTTAAACCGCTGAGCTTCTGACCAGAAGGTTGGCAGTTCGAGACCACGCAACAGAGTGAGCTCCTGTCGCTTGTCCCAGCTCCTGCCAACCTAGCAGTTCGAAAGCACATAAAAGTGTGAGTAGATAAATAGGGACCACTTCGGTGGGAAGGTAACGGCGTTCCATGCGCCTCGGTGTAGAGTCATGCTGGCCACATGACCAGGAAGCTTGTGCTTGGGCAAAACGCCAGCTCTTCGGCTTAGAAATGAAGATGAAGATGACCCTACAGTCAGTCATGACTAGACCATTTGGTCATGAGGAAACCTTTACCTTTTTACCTCAGGATGCCAGAAGCAAGAGAGTGGCAACAGGGTACAAGCATCTTGTTGTCTTCTGTGCTCCCTGAAGCATCTGGTGGGCCACGCCACCACAGTGAGATCCTGGAAGCTGGACTAGGTGGGCCTTTGGCCTGATCCAGCAGGGATAGTCTTAAGGAAACATTCGTTCTCTTACCTCCAGAACATCTCGTTCTCTTACCTCCTGCATTGGTGCTGGAAAGTTGGCTAGGATCGGGCCCTGATTTCATCATGGAGGGGGAGGGCTACAAAATCTTCTTTGACCCAGGTAGCAGATGCCTTAGCTATGCCACTGGAGAGACTAGACCTGCAGCAGGCAAGAGCTCAGCCTCCACTGTGATTGTGCAGGTGCTGTGTCTTCCAAGTAGTGCCCCAGAATGCATTGCAGCTTCCAGATTGCACCCCAGAATGCTTTATGATGCCACAGCAAGTGCTTCCCTAGCCATTTGCTTCTTCGCACATCACTGACATAAGCAATATAGACCTGGACAGAGCAATGGTACAACTCTGTATGAGGGAACTTCAGGTACCAAATATTTTTCTTTAATGTCAGTTTTTATTCCATTAAGTGATAATTTTTTAAAATCAATCAAATGCAAACCTACAACCAGTAAGATTGCAACATTTGCATTCCCTCCCATTTTTTTTAACATACTTCAACTGTAGTCACCTGCAGACCCCTTGATTAACCCATTAATTGCAAATTCCGCTGCCAGGCTACCCTGGAGAATGAGGTTTAAACCAGTTTAAGTTTGTAGAGCAGATAATCTCAAGGCCACCTGGTGAATTTGCTATTCAAAACTTCAACCTCTGTATTGTATCTGACTTAAATTTTTGAAGCTTTCTTTTGAGGATCACCAAGGTGCCTTGCAATTAGGGTAAGGACACAGGGCTCTGGAAAACATTGCCTGTGTTATGGCAACAAAGAAACCCAGTGCTGTCCATCTGCTGCATCGTCTGGGGAGTAATGCTGGGAAGGCTATAAATATCGTGCATTTATTCCATGCCTTATTCCTTTAGGAGGCAAGCCTGCAACATTTGGGGCGCTTTAATTGGGAAAACAGGCAATTAAGAGGGGACATGATTGAGACACATAAAATTACGCATGGTGCATGAAGAGAGTTGAGAGAGGGAGGTTTTTCTGCCTTTCTCACAACGCATCAAGGGTCGCTCATTGCAACTGATTGGCAGGAGATTTAGGAAGGGGGGAAAGAGGTGCTACTTTACATAGCACCTCATGAGTCTGTGGAATTCAGTGCCACAAGAAGTGGCAGTTTAAAGGAGGGCACTTTAAAGGAGAAGAGGGCAGTTCCATGAATGGCTACTAGTCACAATGGCTATGTGCTACTGAAGTGATAGTGTGCCTCTAGTCTGAACACTACTTGCAGAGGATGATGGTGGGAGAGAATTCTGCCTTTTCACCCCAGCTGATAGGCTTCCCCAAGGCAACCTCTGAGCCACTGTGAGATGCTAGATTAGGAAGGCCCCATCTATGGCCTGATCTGCAGCAGGGATCTTCTTTTGCTTTCATGCTTTTGTGCCTTTCACCCGCTGCCTGAGAGCTCAATCCTAAACTGGATTAGGCCAGCATAAGCTCAGACAGCCAAGTTTGACCAGCACAAGGGCCACCGTAAAGTGCATTTGGACCACTCTCGAAGTCAGGGAGGATGGCGCACGTCAGTGTGCTGGCCTCTCTGTCTCCAAACGTGGTCCAAACATACTTTACGGTGTCCCTTGTGCCGGACAAACTTTGCTGCCTTCGCTTATGCCGGCCTAACTCAGTTTAGTATTGCGCCCTGAGTCTGTAAAAAGCTTTGCAGATCATTACACAGGACACACTCAAGGAGGAATCCCCCCCATCCCTGAAATGCAGCCAATTCCTGGGAAGGGGTGTGTGTGACATCTGGATTTTTTAGAAGCAGAAGGAGGTAACAAATGCTATGAAACTATATATCTGGCAGACAAGGCCACTTCAGCAGCTGGACATGTGGGCTAGACAAAAAAGTGCCTGGGGCACAAAAGTTTGTGGCGCTCCCAAAGTAAGCCTGGGCAAAGGGAGGGGCCTCCGCACAACCCGGAAGCAGCAGCTGGGGCTTCAGAAAACTGTCTGTAGAGCACTTTAAATGCAATACAACCACCTTCAGAAGGCCTTAGAGAGGCACTTTTAGTTTTTGCAGGAAACCGCAAGTGCCTTTCTAAGGCTTGCAGAAGGCCTTCCGAGGCGTAGCTAAAGAGGGGCAGGGGGGTGCAATTGCACCAGGCAACAAGCTTTAGCGGGGCAACAAGATGAGCTTGATACCAGTGGCCAAAATGGTGAAAACCTTGGTATGTAAGAATAATAAAAAGGTAAAGGTTTCCCCATGACCAAATGGTCCAGTCATGACAGACTCTAGGGGGCCGTGCTCATCTCTGTTTCTAAGCCGAAGAGCCGGCGTTTGTCCGAGGACAAGTTTCCGTGGTCATGTGACCGGCATGACTATACACCGAGGTGCACAGAATGCTGTTACCTTCCCACCGAAGTGGTCCCTATTTATCTACTGGCATTTTTATGTGCTTTCGAACTGCTGGTTTGGCAGGAGCTGGGACAAGCAACTGGCGCTCACTCTGTTGCGTGGTCTCAAACTGCCAACCTTCCTGTCAACAGCTCAGCGCAGTGGTCAGGGAACAGGGGTAAATTACCCTAAATGGGGTAAAAATGAAATTCCTGGGGGTAATGGACGGCAGCTGGGCAGGCATATGAATCTAAGCAATTCCCTGCAAAGATTTGTTCCTCCGCACGCCCGCTCTCTGCGCCTCCGTCTCTCTCTTTAAACTCGGGCGACAAGCCCTGCAGCATGTTGGGGGGGGGGAGGGTTGACACACCAGCAGAGCTGAGTTACGAATTTTCCAAATTTCTGACATACCAAGCCCAAAAGGTTCGCCATCACTGTTCTATACGCATGCCCGGCTGTGTGTGTTACAGTACTGTAGTGTACAAGGACCTGACGCAGTGCAGTGCGTCAGGCCCTTGTGTATAACACACTTCCCTGCGTGATACCCCGGGCCCTGCCTCCAAGTCCGCCCGCTTCTTCAGTAGAGTCGTCTAGTTGCTGTGCCATTGAGAGAGACAGGACAGTGCCTCTCCTGAGAGGACACCTATTTTTCACTGGTAGTTTTAGTAAGTACTTGTATTAAAAATCAAATCAAGGGGGTAATGTCAGTGTATCTAAATATATTTTGGGGTAAAAGGTAAAAAAGTTCCCTGACCCCTGGTTTAGCGGTTTAACCCGCAGTGCCACCATGTCCCTCTATGTAAGAATAATACCATCATGTTATATATCACTGGAAAAGTAATTAATGCAGAATGCAATGAGACAAACCAGAGTGTAATAGCTTCATTTTATCAAATGTTATGGCCAAAAACCCCAGAAAATGAAAATATAACCGGGATGCCACTTACTGTTGTGATGTCATTTCGAGGGGCATCATTACGCCCTCTGCACTGGGCTACACTTTCATTAGCTATGGTAGAGACGTGGCCAAGGCAAGCTTCGCTGTCGTCGCCTCGTCTACTACTCCAGGGTTTATGAATGTGTGAAAAGCGCCTTGGATGGTGGTCGGATGGAGCATTTCATGCCGTTTGGCGTCAAAGTGCTCCATTCTGCAGGCTTGAGTCCCTCGCCCCTCATTGAAGTTTCTATCTTAAGAAATGTCCGTCTTCCCTCTTGCCTTTGGCTGATGGAGCAATAAGAGGGATCGAAGGCTGCAGAACAGGTCTTCTGTGCGGAATCTCTTGTGCCTTCCTGCCATTAGTGGCTTCTATTTTTTACGACAACAACCCCCAAACTCCTGAATAATTGAAACAAAATGAAAGTTGAAAGAAAGTGGGGGGGGGGGGAAATTTTTTGGGCCCGGGCTCATACTTGGGTACATATTTTGCTTTTTTTTTCCATAATTGAAAAAAGAGAGGGAAACTATGTATATCCCACACAGAAAGCATAGCCAGCTTTTGGTCCTAATTGGGACCAATTGCTCCTGACTGGTTGTTTTGCCCAAGGGGGGTCCCATGCTAGGGTAAAAATCAAAAACAAAATTCAGATTTCGACTAAATCATTTTTCACCGTCTCTAATACGAATGGTTCTGTATTTCCTTTTCAAAGGCAATCTACACGTTTTGTTTCTTGGCTTGCAGGCTTACGCATATGCCTTTGTATTAAAATGCACTTAGATCCATTTCCTAGCTAGCTGAATACTAGTCAATGCTCCTCAAATGCAACACTCCAAGAAATCGTTGGCCTTTATGCAGCACCAGCCTGACGAGCTGTGGGGGCCCAATCCAAAGGTGCGCTTAAAAAGTGCATGTGCATGTGAGTTAATGGGCCATAATATAAAATGGTATGTGTGGGACGTGGTGGTACTGCGGGTTAAACCGCTGAGCTGAGCTTGTTGACTGGAAGGTTGGAGTGAGCTCCCGTCGCTTGTCCCAACTCCTGCTAACCTAGCAGTTTGAAAGCATGTAAAAATGCGAGTAGATAAATAGGGACCACTTCGTTGGGAAGGTAACGGTGTTCCGTGCGCCTTGGCGTAGAGTCATGCCGGCCACATGACCACGGAAGCATGGTCATGTGGCTGGCATGACTATATGCCAAGGCAAATGCCAGCGCTTAGAAACTGAGATGAGCACTGAGATGAGGATTTTTTAGAAGCAGAAGAAGGTAACAAATGATATGAACTTTGCCTTCTGGCCAAACTCTGCTGGCTTAGTTTATGCCGGCCTAACTCAGTTTAGGACTGTGCCCCCAGTCTCCTCCCCCACCTGCCAGCAGTTGTGTGCCAGGTAGAAATCCACCAGGTGAAGCCACTACCTTTCATCTATTTTCTCGTGAAAAAAGCATCACACGCTAGTAGTTTCTGCTTCTTCGAACAGCACAAGAGCCTGGCAGAAGAAGAAATTGGCAACCTACCATCAACCACTTGGGGTGACCTTAGGCTGGGGAGCCAGGAGCCCCTGTGCCCCAATCATCTATATGATTGCTCAGAAGGAGCGTTCCAAGGGGATCGGGCACGGCAGCACTGTCGCCCCCACTGTCTCGGGCGGAGGGGGTTGAAGGAAGAAGGTTTCCTACCCGCAGCAACTTCTCATCAAGCTTTTTATTTCAAGCTCCCTCTCCTACATGCCTTGCTCTGTCTCCTCCCTCCTCTTCTGAGCCTCACAACACGCCTGCGATGGAGGATGAGAGCCGGCGGCAGGCCCCACCCTTCTTGGGATTTTACCCCGCTGGTCTTCCACCTGACTACATCACTCTGACTACTACTCCGCAATGCCTCCACAATGCTCGTCACGCAGTGTCGGTGACGCAATAATCGCACTTGCTTCCCTGGTTTACGCATTTCTTTCCCCTTCCACTGGCGTCTCCCTGGTGTCTTTTACTTATATTATTATTATTAAAATCTTGCGCGCCCCTCCTGCGGATATGAAAGAAACGCGCATTCTCCCTGCCGCCTCCATTTCTGATGTTTTCTTTCGCTCTCTTTTCCTGGAAGCCTATCGGTTCCTATGGTCTTCAATTGCGAGCCACTCGGGGCAGGGGCTGCCTGCCGCCCTCTCATTCTTTGCAAAGTTTCATCCATGCACACGAGTGGCGCTCTACGGACATAACACGGGCATCAATTTTTGAAACATTTATTTTTGATGCCTCGCTTTCCGGCCAGGACAGGTGTCCAGTCACGCCTCTGCCTGTCTACTCAGAAGTAAGTCCTACTCTCCCCGGGGAAGCGTGTCTAGGGTGGCAGCCTCAAAGTCCAAGCCTATGCACGTCTACTCAGAAGTTCCATTATAGTGTAAATGGGGTTTAGACCCAGGTAAGGGTGCACCGAATTGTAGCCTTAATAACACTGTACGTACTCAAATAAATGCAAAAACAAGCGCGCGCGCCATACACTAAGAGTGCTGGAGAAAATGTCCTATGGTGATGGGTGAAAGGGGGCCACTGAGCATGAGCAGAGCGCCCTTCCGCACCAGCATGGAATTGAAAGGGAAGCGGGGTCGCTGTGTTAATCTGATGTGACCTGATTTCCCCGCGCGCGTGGAACCCCGGCGTCCGTCTTTTCCCACGCGGGGAGGCTTGCGCCCAAGCTTGCCCGCGCCTCCTTAAACACGCCGGGGCAGGAGGGGAAGTCTGCTCTGATGAGCCTCCTTAAGGCGGGGCGGTGGGCGGCCGTATGCAAAGGAGGCGGCTGGTGACGTGTATCGCCCCGCCCCGCCCCCGCCCCCCGGAGCGCTCCCCGGCCAAGCGGTGCGAGCGCAGCAGCAGCAGCAGACGCGGCGGCCGCCCGGGCGAGTCTAACATGGCGCTGGGCTGGAGCGGGCGCCCGCGCAGAGGGGACGACGAGGCCGGCGGCGGAGCGGCGCCCCTGGCCCTGCTGCGGCTGCTGGCCCTGGGGGGCCCCCTCTGGCTGGGCTGGCTGGGCCCCCTGGCGGCGGGCGCTGAGCACGCGCGGCGGGTGCCCGGCGGCGGCCCCCCTGATCCTGGGCATGCGGCTGGAGCGCAGCAGCCTGCGCGCCCCGGACAGCCCCAACTCCAGCATCATCCAGGTGCTGGAGGGCGCCGAGATCGAGCTGCGCCTCTACGGCCTGGACATGCACCCCAACGTGTACCAGATGGTGTCCTTCTCCGAGGCGGGGCCGTGGGGCGCCAACAGCAGCGGGGCCCCCCACAACGCCACCTGCCCCGAGAAGACCCAGGACCTGCTGGTGCAGAAGCGCGCGGGTGAGGCCCGGGACACCTCGGCGGTGGTCTTCGTCAAGGTGCAGCACCTGCGCAAGGCGGAGCAGTCCAAGCGCTACGTGATGTGCACCCAGGCGAGCCCCGGGCAGCCCTGGGTGCGGCTGGAGGGCAACGACGCCCTCATCCAGGTGGTGGAGGAGAAGAAGCACTTGCTGCCCCTCTCCTTCCAGGTCATCCTCATCGCCTGCCTCCTGGTGCTCTCGGGCATGTTCAGCGGGCTCAACCTGGGCCTGATGGCGCTGGACCCCATGGAGCTGCGCATCGTGCAGAACTGTGGCACCGACAAGGAGAAGCGCTACGCCCGCAAGATCGAGCCCATCCGCCGGAAGGGCAACTACCTGCTCTGCTCCCTCCTCTTGGGCAACGTGCTGGTCAACACCACTCTCACCATCCTGCTCGATGACCTCATTGGGTCCGGGCTGGGGGCCGTCATCGCCTCCACTGTTGGCATCGTCATTTTTGGGGAGATCGTCCCACAGGCCCTGTGCTCCCGTCACGGCTTGGCCGTGGGCGCCAACACCATCATTGTCACCAAGTTTTTCATGCTGTTGACTTTCCCCCTCTCCTTCCCAGTTAGCAAGCTCCTGGACTGTGTTCTGGGCCAGGAGATTGGCACCGTCTACAACCGGGAGAAGCTGGTGGAGATGTTGAAGGTGACGGAACCCTACAACGACCTGGTGAAGGAAGAGCTGAACATGATCCAAGGGGCGCTGGAGCTCAGGACTAAGACGGTGGAGGACGTGATGACCCCGCTCCACGACTGCTTCATGATCAACAGTGACGCCATCTTGGATTTCAACACCATGTCGGAGATCATGGAGAGCGGCTACACCCGCATCCCTGCCTTTGAGGAGGAGCGGTCCAACATCGTGGACATACTGTACGTCAAGGATCTGGCCTTTGTGGACCCCGACGACTGCACCACCCTCAAGACCATCACCAAGTTCTACAACCACCCTGTCCATTTTGTCTTCCACGACACCAAGTTGGATGCCATGTTGGAGGAGTTCAAAAAAGGTAAGGAAAGGGGGATTGTGGGTTGGATGTGCGTGTATTGTTTTGGAAAACTAGCAGACTCTTCAGGCCATTGTACAGAGAACATGGCAGAAGATCTGGTTGATTTTCTGCAAAGAGCCACAGCTTTTCCTGGTCTTAAGTCGTGTGGGTCCATTTTTGTCTCCTTTGCATGTAATGTTAACCCCACTGTGGGTGAGTTAGCACTTAGCACGAGGAAATGTTGCTTGTTTTGTGAGCTGGTTTTCCAGCACAGCCCCATGTGTGCGTGTACCACACTGAGTTCAGTTGGATGCTGAACCCAAGAAAATATATTTAGGGCAACAGGCGTATTTAATGGAAAGTGGCATTTGCGTGTGATGGAAACCAGGTTAGTGCTGGCCCAAAAAGGAGTTGAAGCTTTCTAAAACCAGATTTTGAAAGAAAGTTTCTTTGGTTGGTTGTGTTTGCAAAAACTTTTTCTTTTCTTGCAAGAAAACAAAAGATCAATAGGATGAAAGTGAGAAATGAAATCCTTCCGGAATGAGATTCTTCCGGTCTTGGCCCAGATTAGCTGGGTGAAGGACCAGGAAAGTACAGCTAATTTCTCGGGCATTAAGACTAGAATAACTGCAAGCAGAATTTGGGCAGTGCGGTGCTCACCTTGGGAGTTTTACTGTGCAAAAGGGAGGCATTTAACGCTTGTCGCTTGGAGCATTTTTAAGGAGCATGGCCTTGCAGAGTGCTTGGAGCAGAGCAAGTGACGGTGGTTTTCCTTGTTAACATGCTTTGGGACTGTTGATGCAGTTTCTTCGCCAAAGCAGTTTTTTCAGCCTTTGCTGAGGAGCTACCAGGAAGTCTCGGCATTACAATGAAAATAAGCCCTGTTGGATGCCAAAGGCTCTAGAAACTGCTACTGTCAGTTGTGTGTCCTTCTGTAAACACTCCCAGGGATGGACCACCTACCTGCTGGAGACCAGCAAATGAGTGTGTTGCTTCAAATGGTTGCAATGCCACGACCGGCAAGTCAGGCAGTGATTTTTCAGCCAGCGACACATTTGGTGCGCCACAAAGATCCGCAGGTGTGCTGCAGGAGTTTGTGGATGGGTGGGAGGGTGATTTATTAGTTAAGGCCATTGAAGGATTGAGTGCCTCACAGGCAGCATGGTGTGCCTTGACAATCTGAGTGCTTTGTCAGTGTGCTCTGCGATGAAAAACGTTGACAGTCGCTGGCATAAGGACTAGTGAAGGGCTCAGTCTGTCTTAATGTTGTCCCATGCAAGCCTTGCTCTACTTCATTTCAATAGGGTTTGCCTGGGACAGCATCCTGGTGGATCAGGTCCCTTCTTGGATGCTGTTTGCCACGATTGCATAGAATCATATTACATGTATAAATAAGTGTAAAAAGAAGATTTGTGTGTGTTTTCCTCTTCCCGCATGGAACTTCTGTCTATGTTTGCAGTCCAAACTTGGCATTGTGGCTGTGTTGTTGAAAAACTGGCCCTGATTTTTAGCAAAAGCAAAAGTGTGTGTGTTCTCCCCTTCTGTACAGAGCACGTGGGGGGTTGAGCAAGCTCATGGTGACTTTGAAACTGCCGTGGAGTGGTGGTTTTGGTTTTTTGGATTGTGTTTTGTTTTGTTTTTTGGCTGTGGTGAAATGTTAGAAACTTTTTTTCCCCCTTTGCTACTGAGACACTGAACTTAAAAAAGTCCCTTTGGGACCAGATATGAAGTTCCTCCTTTTGGCTGCAGAGGCCATTTATCCTTGTGCGCCTTGAAACCACATTATCATGAGAGAACCGCTAGAGTTAATTTAGAAATAAATGCACGGAAATAATGAAATGCTTTGGTGAGTCTGGAGTCTGTCTGCACATAAGAGGCTGTCCACTGTCTCCCTGGATGATTAACTGGGCCAGCTATGCTGTTTTCCATAACTCTGTTGAGTCTCTACAGTTTGGATTGTTTGGTAACTCCTGGCACACAGAATTATCCCCCCAGGCCATGTTAGGCATGCATGTTAGCCAAGGAACATTCAGAGAAGTCGGGTGTTTGGGAAGTTCCCTTTTGACTTCCTTTGACCCCCTCAGGAATAAAGCCTTCGAAGGTACAAAGCTGCTTCTCCATATTTTTTTCCTGGCTAATATATCTGTTTTTAATTAATGTTCAGCCTGCACACAAAAGAAAAGAATTGTGGTCTGCATGTCCTACATCTACGATTGTATTTAAGCAGAGCAAATCAATCCAGTTCCCCATCCCCCACCCCAAGTTTTATACTGTTTTGAAGAACAAAAGGTTTTTCATTCCAAAATAGAATGAAGAGACTCCATTTTTGTACAAAAGGACAATCTGCCTGTTTTGCTTCCCAAATTTGGTGAGTGTAATTGGGTGCACCGTATCTCAGACCTTAACTAACCGTGCTGGTTCAGAGGAAAGAATCTGCACTTCCTCCAGCTGCAGAAGTAACTTTAATAGAAGAAAATGTTAATTTCTGAGAGGGAGAACAAGTTGTGCCTCCTTTATCAGGAAGCACTTGGGAAGGCTGCCTTAAAGCTCTTGTTTGAATGTCCAGGTGCAGCAAGTTTAACCAGTCATCAAGGAGGCTGGTGGAGGTGGTAACCCTAGGGCAGCGATTTTTCAACATGTTCCTTCTTGTGGTACACTGAGCTCTATGGTCTTCTCTATGGCCTTCGCCTCCTGTGATGTCACTTCCAGCTTCCGGGAGACTCTTCTGGGTTCTGCGGCTCTGTTTCTAGGGCAACCGTCTGTAGTAACGAATTGTCTGTCCTTCTTCCTCCGCCACTGGTAGAATCAATTCATTACTTCAGACAATTTGTTGCTAAAACAATTTCTCTAGAAACAACTGGAAATTGCTGAAAAACTCTTCCGGGTTCTCCAACCACTGTGCTCCAAGCTCATGCGGCAAACCTGTGGACCTTTCATGGCACATCAGTGTACCGCAGCACACTGGTTGAAAATCACTGCTCTAACTTATCTACTAGCACATCCTAATGAGTTCCACCCGGGTGTGAGATTTAAAAGCCAAACTCAAAATACAAGACGTGTCAGTTAATACGAGATTTATTAATTATTTCTGACAAGTTCGACTGAAGCCCAAGATTTGAGTTGTCTCAAGGCAAAACAGGATCTTGTAAATCCTGTTCTGAAGGACTTCAAAACTGGAAACTAAAGTGCAAGATTTTTGCCGCGTAATGCTGACACCCTCTTGAGCCGGCACGGCCGTCCCCACACTGTCTCAGAGTGTTGCAAAATGTGCGTGCTTGAGCCTACTCAAGAGCCGGCTGGACTGGCAGGGTGGTCTTCTTCATCTTGACCACACTGGATGAGATCTCTAAATTTGTGCCTGGCGATGTGGGGGGTAGGAGAGGGTGGCAGGAGGGCAGTTTGGAGGTGAGGTTTTTGGATAGGAGAGGATGGAAGTGGGGAGACTAGCGGCGTTATTCACCTGGTACGCTGGGTGGGACTTACCTTTGAGCGGCAGTCCA
>JAJKFI010000162.1:1207617-1245496 GCA_029204185.1 Lerista edwardsae | reverse complement strand
TCTGGAAGACGGCGAAACGGAGCGGTACGCAACGGGCGGGCTGCCGCTCACCCGTTCCTCCCGCCCAGCGTTCCGGCTGCATGACACCGCTGACTGGAAGTGACTTCTGGTCCCATCCTGGAGGGCTGCATGCATTCTCCGAGGACCAGGGGCAGCTCGCAGGACAGTAATATCAGTGCCGCATGGCCCCCACTCCATTATCTGTGAAAATTTTTTATCCACGGGAGTCTTGTAAGGGCCCACAGAATATGCAGCATCCCCTGATTCCTGGATCTTTCTGCCTGCTCTTCATAAGTGGCGCATAATTTCCTTCCAATGTTTCTCCTTGCAGCCAAATTAATCCCAAAATATCTAACTGAGCACAAAGCCACTTAATCCCGAATTTATTTCTGAGAAGCCTCTTCCTCTCCTCACCGATACCCATTACTTGAGTTTTGATGGTATTATATTCCTGAAATTGCTTTGTAAAAATTTAATGATGCCTCATGTCATTGGAGTGGAGTTATCAAAGTCCATTACAGTGATCAGGACATCACAGATGTACAGAATAATTGGACGTTAACATAGCCAAGTTCAGTTCCTTTTATCTGCTCTCTAGATCTAATTAAGTTATCCAAAATCTCAATATGAAGAGCAAACGAGTTCTGGCAAAGGGGCCTGTCCTCCGATCAAAAAGCTTTCAGCGCTCTGCCCAAATTGATTTGATGCAGCTATTTATTCTCTCAGCTGCTGGTCTGCTTTGATGGCATTGTATTTTTGACTTGTTTAGGAGTGGGGTCGGGGGGAGAGGAGCAAATGCTGAATAGGCAGAAAGGGGGGGCAAATCTGAACGCATGTTATTAGGTACCAAGGGGGGGGACCCTCCAGTGTCACAGAATCATGCGCTCAGGCATAGTTGGGGAATATTCGATGCAACACCCCAAGAAAGTTGTGGTGTCATAAGAACATAAGAAGAGCCCCGCTGGATCAGGCCAAAGGCCCATCTAGTCCAGCTTCCTGTATCTCACAGCGGCCCACCAGGTGCCCCAGGGAGGCATGAGACCACAAGATGCTTGCATCCTGTTGCCACTCCCTTGCACCCGGTACCAGTAGCCCACCACCTTTGTAAGGAGGTTGCACAATCCATCATTGCCTATAGCCCACGATGGACCTTTCCTCCAGAAATCCGTCCAATCCCCTCTTAAAGGCATCAAGACCAGATGCCATCACCACCTCCTATGGCAAAGAGTTCCACAGATTAACCACCCGCTGGGTAAAAAAGTACTTCCTTTTATCTGTTTTAACTCTCCCAACCCTCAGTTTTAGCGGATGCCCCCTGGCTCTGGTGTTTTGAGACAAGTTTTGAGACAAGTTTTGAGAACTTGGTGTTCTGGTTTGGTGTTCTGGTGTTTTGGTTGGTGTCAAATTGTGGTGTGGGTAAATGGGGGAATAGAAGGAAAAGGAGGCTAGAGGGGGGGCAACATAGTCCACAGAGGAACTGAAGTAGGACTAGAAGAATAATGAGATTTGAGGAAAAGGATTTGGGAAATTATGACTAGAGAGAGAGGCGCATAAAAGTGTGGACTGTTTAATGTCAGGAAGTCTGTATGTCGAAGGGAAAAGAGGAGCAATTGGGAGGCAGAGTAGCTAAAGGGTCATAGCAGGCAGAAGTCTGCAAAGCAGTTGAGGACAAAAAGGGGTACAGCAAAGATGCCCTGGAGAAAGGAGCATCCCAGGAGAAGGCCGGACTGTGGCTTTGTGTATTGTTGACACCTCAACATGAGGTGAGTGAGGCCTAGCTTGAGCATCGCACCATGCTCAGTGTTCCAGGTCACCAAGTGGAACAGGATCTGTGCTCCTTTCCAGCTCCCCCATCTTGCACCGAGCTTGGACACACTCAGAAAGTGGTGAGAAACCTGCAGTTTGCTCTGTGACTCTCTGCACAGAGACTCTGTCCAGGCTTGCAAGAATATTCTATGACCATGCGCTCAGTGTGTGGCAGGATCCCGCTCAGCAGTAGTAAGATGGCACCTGCATTTGTGAACCGCTGGTTGATGCTGATCTGCTCAGTGATCTGAGGTTTGGATGTGGTGTTTAGCTACTAGGGGAAATGCTGTCACAAGGTGAGGTTGTGAACCAGCCTCTGACCTTTGCTCCTCTGCAGGGGCCTGATGTCATGCGTCCTGGGGACAATCACATGTCTTCAGCCAGCTCTGGGAGAGGTGAGAGACTAGTTCAGGAGCCTGTAGAGCAGCTATTTTCAACCAGTGTGCCGTGGCACATTGGTGTGCCACGAAAGGTCCGCAGGTGCTCCATAGGAGGGAACACAGTAGTTGAAAATAGCTGAAAAACTCTTCCTGGTTCTGTGGCTCTGCTTCTAGGGCAACAGGTCTGTAGTGACGATTTGTCTGTCTGTCGTCCTCTGCCGGCAGAGTCGACGGAGGAAGCCAGACAAGCAATTCATTACTACAGGCAGTTGCCCTAGAAACAGAGCTGCAGAACCAGGAAGAGTCTCCTGGAAGCTGGAAGTGACATCACAAGAGGCGACCATAGAGAAGACCATAGAGGTCAGTAAAGTCGATGTTCAGAAACTTGCAACGATCTGTCTGTGAGCAGGCCCCAGTGCTGTCGAAGAGCGCCGGCAAGGGCTTAGGCGAAAAGACAGCGGGCACATCCGCAGCTGAAGGGTCAGGGCAGCCAGCGATAATTCAGTCAGTGAGCAGGAGCATGTGACGTGTAATGACTTTTTTTTTTCCACTCGGCCCAGAGGGAAAAAAGATGTTTTCCCATCTTCGTTGTGTCCACAACGAAGATGGGAAAGCAAAAGTAGATAATGGCTGTGGACATCCAGCGCTTAAGACGAGCCAGACTTAAAAGCCAGGACTTACCAGTGTTGGGACGCAGCCCTGAAGTATGTAAAGATCGCAAGACAAGAGACGGCAGGCAGACCTCGGTATCCACGAATCCGGCTTACGTAGATCTGACTTTCTGCAGGAGCCAGCAGATCGCAGCGTCCCATTTTAAAGGTCCAAATAAGGAAGTGCCAAAATTGGGTTTCCTCCCTTTCCAAGCGTCTCGGGGCTAAAAAAGCATAGCTCTAAAAATAGCTCGAAAGGGCTAAAAATAACTTGAGATGGATTCTGGGGTAAACCTGGGAGGAGCAAGGAGCCACCGCACAACCTGGAAGTGGTCTCTAGAGCTGTTTTTAGCCCCGAGGGGCTCGGAAGCCGGGCAGTTTCAACATGCCAAGGTAGGAGACCCAATTTTGGCGCTTTATTTATTGGTGGATCAGTATCTGCAGGTTTCAGCATCCGCGGTGTGTGTGTGTGTGTGTGTGTGTTCTGGAACGGAATCCCTGCAGATACCGAGGTGCCACCTGTATTGCTAAGCATGTGCGGGGTGCATTTCCCGTGCCACAGAGGAACTCTAATCAGCTCCTTTCCCAGTGCCTGGTATTAACAGGAAAACCTCAAAGGTGACGGTTTCAGGCACCTCCAGAGCCCCCTGGCTTTAGCAGTTAACCACTGCTGTCCTGCTCTGACTGCGCCTTCTGGCTTTCTAATATTGCAGGATGCAGAAGTAGAGAACACTCAGCCTTCTCGGTGAGCTGCATGGCTGTGCAGCTGGAATTGAAACCTGCATATCTTCAGTTTTCTGGAGCTTAGCAACTCGGTGACGCTGCTGGTGTCATCCTGGAGCCCAAGATTTGCCCAGGTTGCAATCCTATACCCACTTTCCTGGGAGTAAGCCCTGGGAGTAAGCCCCATGCATGGGGTAGCTCTGTAAGCTACATCTCTGGCAGTCCTGGGTTCAGATCTCACCTCTGCTATGCACCGGTGTCCTTGGGCAAGCCACTCCCCCTGAACCTCAGCCCCAAATATGTGGGTCAATCATGCTGGCGTACTTTACAAGACAGGCTGCTAGATTGCAGGAAAGCAACGAAAGGAATTGGTCCTTGGCATTGGCGTACGGGCACTTGGTGCGGAAAAAGCATTTGTGGGAGTGTACAGAAGAGCGTGTAATCTGGGTGGCTATTCTGCAAGCAGAGCTGCCTGTGGTGTGGTGAATAGCACTGAACTGGGGAGATGCAGGTGCAAACTCTGCTCAGCCAGACTCTTAGCCTAAGTACTGTATTTATTTAGTTGCTTCTGCTCAAAGAGATTTTTTTTTGGGGGGGGGGGGAAATACCTGCCAGACCTGTCTAGCAGAAGCAGAACCTGCCAGACCTCTTTATGCACTGCAAGGACCAATCCCTCTTCCACACTGCTGTCAACTTTGGGGGAAAAAATTACCACCAGACTCCAGCATCGCTTACCTCTTAGGGTTGTTGTGAGGATAAACTAGGGAGGAGCATCCTTGCAATCTGCGCCGTCTGCCTTGAGGAAGGGAAGGATGCGATAATGAAAATGATACAATTTGCAATTGGAGGCTCTTGTAATGTAGAAGCTGTCTGTCTATATGCATTTCCCCCGCTCCCAAGTTGTAGTGGATCAACATCTTCATGTGATTCTGGGTGCAAACCTAACCTGCAGTTAGGCCAGCAAAATTTGACACGGCACAAAGGACACCGTAAAGTAAGTTTGAACCATTCTCAGAGTCGGCGGCCAGAACATCGTATGCGTGCACCATCTTCCCTGACTCCGAGAGTGGTCCAAATGTGCTTTATGGTGACCCTTGTGCTGGCCAAACTTTGCTGGCTTAACTGCACTGGCCTAATTCCAGATTAGGATTACGCTCTCTGGGACCTTGAAATATTGCATGTACAGTTTCCCTGGAGCTCCAAGTTTTACAAAATTAGTGAACAAACTGCAGATTCATTCAATCCAGTCCATAGGAGAGATCCATCAATTGCTGATATTTTACGAAGATGACAATAGGAAAAGCAGACTTAAAACAACACAAGGCTTGTTTCTGACAGATGCTTATTTGTTTTTCTTATTGTTGCCGCACGATTCATGCACTGTATGTGCTGCTTGTACTGTAGGAAGAATGGGAAGATGAGTAGTTCCCTTTTGGCCTGAAGATGTGTATAATCCACACATGTGGCATCCACAGATTTGATTTACCACATGTGCCGGTGGATGCCGGGGTTACAAATTTAAATCCCGGTTTTTAAAAAGTTCCAAGATTGAGGTTCCTACCTTTTCAAGACCAAACTGCGCCATTTCCAAGGCTGTAGAGCTGTTTTTACTGCTGAAAGAATGCATTCTGGGGCCAACTTGGGAGAAGCAAGGAATCTCTTTTATTTCCAAAGAACTTAAAACATCTCTACAGGCTTGGAAACGGTGTTGTTTGGCCACATGACCCCAAATTTTGATGCTTTTTAAACAGGGATTTAAATTGGGATTCTGGTATCTGCTGAGCCCCATATCTGGAGTGGGTTCTAGAAAAGAATCACTGAGGATACCGCAGTTGGACTGTAGAAAAGGCCTGCATAATTGCACAAAGCAGAAGATGTGCACAATTGCAAGGTATGGATGGTCTTTTGCTTAGATTTGCTTGTGCTCTACGGAGCGAGAGCAGAACCGGGGAATCTGAGATCCATCAATCAATCAATCACTAGTATTTATATACCGCTTTTCAACACAAAGTTCACAAAGCGGTTTACAGGCAAATAATAACATTAAAGTTAAATGGCTCCCTGTCCCAAAAGGGCTCACAATCTAGAAAAATGCAGAGCATCACCAGCAACAGCCACGAGAAAGACACTGTGCTGGGGTGAAGAGGGACAATTGCTCTCCCCCTGCTAAATATAAGAGAACCCCACTTGAAAAAGTGCCTCTTGCCCAGTTAGCAGGGGAGATGGTGCAAATGTGGCATCTGCTGAGCCGTTCCCAGGCCTTTTCTGCTGTTCTCAACTGCCCTGAGAAACAGCCCTCTGTGGCTTGCCTAGTTCAGGGACTTCCCCACCCTTTCAACAAGTCTGTTTTGAAGGGTGTAGGCTTCATCTTTCTCCGGTCCAAGCAGGTGCTTGTAACTCCAGCTTTCCTGTTGGGACGGAAAGGGGATACTGTGGAACAGGATCCCCGGAAGGACTTCATTGCGAGCCGGGTGCCTGTCCATTGGACATTGCCGGAGGCTGCGTTTACCCAGACGGCTGTTCCATGCTGCCACGGGGGAGGTGGACTTTATGTTTCCCATGCAGTGCTCGCCTTGGGTGTGACCCGACCTCAGCCCGGGTTTGCCCGGCAGTCGGTCAGCAGCAGCGGCAGCCTGCAGAAAAATGAACGCAGTCAGCACTTCTCGGCTGTTGTTGTTGCAAGATCCCTGCCCACCGTCCAGGGGACGTGCGCTGAGTCCAGCAGGAAAACGGCAACTCGGCGTCCATCAGCAAATATGCTGGATATTGCATATTATATGCTAGGTATATAATATGTGCTTAATATGCTAGGTATCTGCTAGAGTCCAATCATTGCAAAAGGTGGAGGGTACATGAGGTGGGAAGAGCTTGCAATGCTGCAGGGGCCTGGGGGGGGGCAGGTAGATAGTAGGCCACCTGCCTCTGTGTTCAGAGATGCCCTGCAGCCCCCAGCCTCACTGCAGGTGGAGGCTGGGTCACCAGTGATTGAGTGGTTGCAGGAGCCACTTTTTGTGGCAGTAGCCATTGCAGGGCTTAAATTCTTCCCCAGAGGAGTGAATGGCGGCTGTTTGCTTGTATGGCGCCAGGTTCAGTGGTGTCATTCAAACGATTTAGGAACAGGAACTCACTTTTGATTGGCACTTGTTGGGGTCTGCCCACCGGAAGTGATGTCATAAGCCAGAAGTGAGGTCATGGCCGGAAGTGAGGTCATGGCAGGAAATGAGGTCATGGCCGGAAGTGAGGTCGTCAAGCAGGCAGTCCTGTCAATTCCCAAAGTATTCCAGATCACTCTCAGAGCATGTTAAGAGGGCATCAGACGACTTTAAGCAGACCCAACAATTCCCAAAGTATTCCAGATCACCCTCTGAGCATGTTAAGAAGGCCTGAGAGCATGTGAAGCAGACCCAACAAAGCCGGTTCTCCCCCCCCCCCCACGTGCCCTGCTGCCGCTGGAGGAAGCAGAATGGAGCAAGGCCCGGCCGGGCCTCTGTCCCGCTTCCTCCAGTAGCGGCAGGGCCCGCGGGGGGACGAAAGCCAGTTCCCACCCCGTGGGCCCTGCCACTGCTGGAAGAAGCGGAACGGAGGCCCGGGCCTCCGTCCTGCTTCTTCCAGCGGCAGCTGGGCCGGCAGGGGGGAAGCCGGTTCTCAGAGCGGGGGGGAGGGGGGAGGGGGGAAGCAAGCAGCGGAGCCTACCTGCTGCTCACGTCTTCGGTCGTCTCCCTTGCTCCTCTCGCTGCCTGCCTGCCTGCTTGCCTGCCCGGCTGGCTCAAAACGGCTGCAGCGTGCAGTGAGCAGGCGCGGAGCAAGCGGAATTTTAAAAAAGTAAAAAAAAAAGGAGCCAATGAGGAACGAGGTGGGCCGAGCCAGCCCTAATTGGAACTAGCGGAACACCGTTCCGGGCCGTTCCGCCTGCATGACATCACTGACCAGGTTGGTGGGTGCGGGTCGGGGGGGGGGGAGCTTCACTGGGAGGGGATCTAAGTCAGGGGTGTCAAACGTGTTTCATGTAGTGGGCGGAGTAGCATTCACGGTGTGCGCGGAGGGCTGGAAGTGACAACTTTAAGCAGGAAGTGACGTCACTAAACAGATGATGGCCAGGAATGAGCACTTGGTTCTCAAGTCGGAACTCGACAGCTGCAAATGACAGAAGAGAAAATATAGGTCGGCCCTCAATCCATTTCTGGACCCTCTGTGGATAGTGCGGATAATAGTGTGGATAACGGTATCTGTGGGTTTGGGTCATGGAACCTCAGGACGTGACCAGAAGCGCCTTCTGTTTGTGTCTTGGGCTGTTCTGAGGCCCAGCGAGGCTGTGCACAGCTTCACTCGTTCTCAGAAAGCCTCCTGACTGGAAGGCACTTCTGGGTCAGCTGGGGGCGGGTCCCGCACCTGCGCCAAGACCAATCCACAGGTGCTAAACCTGCGGCTAAAGAGATCCCAGAGTGCACAGATCTTGATCATGTTTTCAGCCTAGGGGAGAGAGTGGCCACCTTAGCAGTGCTGCTGAAATGGTGGATCTCGGAGAGCCCAGTTACGACGGGGGGCTGGCCCCAGTGGTGTCATCTAAATGATTTAATAACAGGTACTCACTTTTGATTGGCACTTGTCAGGACCCGCCCACCGGAAGTGACGTCATAAGCCGGAAGTGAGGTCGTGGCAGGAAGGGACATGAAAAAAGCCCTTTTTGAGGCCTCAGACAATTTTAAACTGACCCAACAGTTGCAACTGTATTCCACAGCACCCCCAGAACATGTGAAGGAGGCCTGGCATCATGTTAAAACCCCAGAGCAACTCATTTTTCAGTGGCAAGGCAAGGCAAGGCTCCGCACGCTGCCTGCCTGGATCTGAGAACGTGCAGGCAACTCAAACGTGCAGGAAATTCAAACGTTGCAGGGGGCGGAGTCAACGAGTGGGCGGGGCCAGCCATAATCCTAGAAACTGGTACTCGCGTACCCCCGCGTACCCCCTGCATGACATCACTGGCTGGCCCGTAGGCCGGATGTTCGACACCTTTTCCCTGCCCCTGGTGGCTGCCTGCGTCTGGCCCTGCTTCTCCGTGGGGCTGCTGGTGACTGGACTGAAGCTACGCTTGTTGGAACGATGGCCGTGAGCAGAGCCATTGGGGCCCCACCATCAGCCAGTGGAGGGGCTGCAGGCTTCCAGTTCCCTGCCTGGAAAAAGCTCTGCTCCAGCTGCCACATTGCCTGGGGACTGGAGAAGCGAGTGGAAACATTGGCTGATCCCTGCCGTTGCCCAAAAGGCTCCTGGGTGGTTTTGCATTGTTGCTCTAAGCTGCCTTGGGGAATCAGTTGGACCGAAAGGTCATCTAGCAGTAAAGAAATCAACAAACAGCCTGTGGTCATTACGCGGCTTCCTCAGATGCCACACGGGTTAAAGATGCAGAGAAAATATTTCTGGGATTGCAGCTCGTAATGATTAATTAAAACTAAAAAGCCAACGCACAACGTGTCTTTATCCTACCTAGCCTGGTCTACTTCTCCTTGTTTACCTGAGCCACACTTTCAACGGTCAGTCCCGGCAGCTGGCCCTTAAAAAAAATTTGCACTATTTAGAATGACAAGTATCCTAAACGTTAAGCACCAATGTTATGTGCGGGCTCTTGACGCATGCAGAGTGCTTCCTGTGTGTTCGCCTGATAGAATCCTTTCAACAATCCTAAAAGGCGAGTGGGAAGGGTTATCCCCACATTGCAGACAGGGAAGACTGAGGCCGAGAAGAAGGGGCTTGCCCAAGGCCGCTTGGTACGTTTGTGGGCAGATTCAAGATTTGAAGTGGCAGAATCCTGATTCACAGCTCAGACTCTTCACCATGTGTTACTCCCGCTATCTCTGAACCAGTAAGAGGCAGGAAGCTGGTCGGTTCCGTCATTCAGACCTTCTGAGGAGATACATTGGGCTGTCGCACCTGTGGAACTCCCTCCCTCAGGAGGTGAGACCACCACCCTCTTCTTCCTAACTTTATTTTTGAAAGCATTCAGTCCTCTGCAGGACCGATTTTTATGTCGGCTTAATCTCGCCGTTTCCTGCAGTGTGACTTTTATGGCTTTGTGTATGTTGTCACCTGTTTTCACCTGCTATTTTTATATGGTTTTTATTGTCATGGCTTGCAATCTGTGACAGACTTTTCCGACATAAAGTTGTCCAGTCCCCTTTTAAAGACACCATCACTACATTCTATGGCAAGGAGCTCCACGGATCACTTACCTACTAGGAAAAAAAATGTATTTTCTTTTATCTGTTCTAACTCTCCCAACTACTCAATTTTAGTGGATATTCCCTGGTTCTGATGTTGTGCGAGTGAGAAAAGAACTTGCCTCGATCCATTCCATCCATTTTATACGCCTCAATCACCTTGATAGGCACCTTTTTTCTCTAGGCTGAAGACCCCCCCAAAAGCTGTAGCCTTCATCTTATTCTCATTAAGACTGGAGTCCTAACCCGGACTTAGGCCGGCACAGTTAGGCCAGCAAAGTTTGGCCGGCACAAGAGCCACCGTAAAGCACGTTTGGACCACTCTCGGAGTCAGGAAGGATGGTGCATGTCTGTGTGCTGGCCTCTCTGACTCCGGGAGTGGTCCAAACATACTTGACGGTGTCCCTTGCGCCACCCAAATTTTGTTGGCCTAACTGTGCTGACTTAACTCCAGGTTAGATTGCACCCTGTGGTGTTATTCTCACTAAGCATAAATGGCTGTGCAAGAATTGGATGGGTGAAGGCCAGCCCAAAGGGTTTTGGTCCCTGGAGCAGAAAACCACAATGGTAAAACTCCCACCCACATCCTAACCCCCCATGGGGTATGAGTGAGTGGGGGAACTGCTCAGCCCTCGCTGGTTCCAGATGGGCCTTGCCTAGAGCAAACTCCTGAATCATGTGCTTCAGGAATCAAACTGTATGAGTGGAGACCTCCTCTTCCGACTGGGAGAAGGAGGCTTGCACCAGTAAATAGCTAAATGCATGCTAGCCAAAGGAGGACCTCTGCATCCCAACTCCCCGCCTGTGGGCAGCCAATTCCATGAATCGTCACTGTGCAAAAGATTCCTACAATGGGCTAGGACAGGGGTGTCAAACTCGCATCACACAGCGGGCCGAATAGCATTCATGATGCATTCTGAGGGCTGGAAGTGATGTCATTAAGCAGGAAGTGATGCCATTAAGCAGCTCATGACCAAAAATAAGAATTTTTTTTACTTAGTAATTCATTGGCTGCAAATAGAAGAAAAAAATATGCAAATTTTGTTCGTATTTTCAAGATATAGGAAAGCCCAATCATCATGTGTGCTACCCTTTCGGCAGTGACACTTCAGCACAGCTCAGCACCTGGGAACAGCTGGTGGTGGTGCTGGGGGAACCCAAGAGCCGGATACAGAGCTTCTGCGGGCCACATCTGCCCTGTAGGCCTTAGTTTGACACCCCTGGGATAGGGCACCACATACACTGGATGCTGAAGTGCTTTGGCCAGTACTCGCACTGTTGATGTGAACTAGTCTAGAATCTGTGGAACTCCTGGCCACAAGATGTGGTGATGGCGCCTGGCCTTGTTGCCTTGATTAAATTGATTTATGGAGGAAAAGTCCACTACCCGTTACAAGTCATGATGGCTGTTCCAACCTCGGGTTTTAGAGGTAGCCTGTCTCTGTATGTCAAGTGCAAGGGAGTGGCAACGGGACACAGAACTCCGGTTGTCCTGTGTGCTCCCTGAGGCATCTGGTGGGCCACGGTGAGATACAGGAAGCTGGACTAGGTGAGCCTTTGGCCTGATCCAGCCGGGCTCTTCTTAAGTTCGTGCTATCTCTGGCTGCCAGCATCTATTGAATCTATAAAATCCTGGGATGGGCTTAGAATGCTCATGTTTTACAAAGATTGTACATGCAGTTGTCTGCTTGGTTGCTGCATGTCAAATATAAAGGCCTGCTACGCATTCAGAAGTGCCCATGAGCAGCATTTGACCCCCTTGGACTGGGCTTTCTGCACACACTGGGGTTGGCAGATGGACAATCTGCCAACCCCAGCTTTGGCAGAAAGGCCAGTCCAAGGGGGTCAAATGCTGCTCAGGGCTCTGTACCGCACAGGTGCTGGGAAGCAGAGGTAGGAACAGGAGGGGGCTAGAGGAGTCACAGATGCCAAGCATGTTGGCCTGCAGCCAGAAATCCACTCCCCATTGAGCTGCCTCTCCCTAGTCAGAATGCAGCCACACCACCGGCCCTCGGAGCAATTGATCAGTTTTTCGCCTCTCCCCAAAAGTGACCGGTCTCCTCTTTACTGGCTTTTCAGGTCCTTCAGACTCTCTCCTGATGGGCTCTGTGAATCTCACAGTCCATTTCATTCTGCAGGGTGGGGGGGGAAGGCAGAGAGAGGCACAGGAAGGCAAGAGCAAAACAGGCAGGTGAAAGAAATAATTAGCTCTTTTAATTTTTGTGCAACCCTGTGAGTGTGATGATTCTCTGGATAATAATCGGTGGTACAATAGTAAACACAGTAGGAGCTGGTCAACTCGTGTGCTCCAACCTGCCCCCCAAGCATAGTGGATAGAGGGACGTTCTTTTCCCTCTCACATAATGCCTAAACCAGGTGACATCCACTAAAATTAAGTGGAAGGAGTGTTAGAACAGACAAGAGAAAATATTCCATTACCCAGTGTGCAATTAATCTGTGCAACTCCTTGCCACAGGATATGGTGATGCCTGCATGCCCTTTTTAAAAAGGGATTGGGCAGCTTTACGGAGGAAAAGTCCATCACAGACCATGATGCTTTACGGAGGAAAAGTCCATCACAGCCATGATGGATAAATGCAACTCCCTGGTTCTAGAAGTGGATTATATCTGATTGCAAGGGAGTGGCCACAGGATGCAGGTCTCTTGTTGCCTTATGTGCTCCCTGAGGCAACTGGTGGGCCACTGTGAGTTATGGGAAGCTGGACTAGATGGGCCTTGGCCTGATCCAGGGCTCTTCTGGTGTTCTTGACTGCATGAGGGTAGCCTATGGGTTAGATCTACCTGCCTTCCTTTCTGCTAACAACATCACAAGAACCCCACCTAGTCCAGGTTCCCAGGCAACACAAGGCAACAAGAGACCTGCATCCTGTTGCCACTTCCTTCTGCTGCTCTTAATAGCCCCCCAGTTCCATTGCTTGAGCCAGCTGCCCTATGTGATTGGGCCACCTCCAAGCAGAACAAGCCATTGGGAACCTGAGAGTTTTCTCTGCTCCCCCGAAAGGTAGCGCACTGAGCTGCCTTGTAGTGGTGATGCAGCTTTTCTCAGGCTTGTGATGTGCAGAGGACCCACCAGCAGCTGGGTTGGTCAAGGATGCTCTTGCACAGGCAATTCCCCATCCACTAGAGAATCCTAGCCCTGGAAAAGACCCAAAGCCTCTCTCCCATCCACTGTTGGTGAGCAGAACTGTGCTCCTTTCTACCCACCCTGGCAGGACAACCCCTCACCTCAGTCAGGATGGGTCGAGCACAGGGAAAGAACGTGGTGGTAAAAGAACTTGGCGCCGCAAGCTTTGCTGGCATGTCCACAAGGCGTCACTGCGTCAAAGTGACTTGGGATCTCTTTATTTGCGTGCGCATGTACAGCATGCCTGGGAGGGGGGGAATCTCCTGCAAGCCATTCTCTTTTTCTGAATTTCCTGTGTTAGCAACACAGATCAGTCCAGAAACCAGATGAATTGCGGAATAAAAGAGGGGGGCGGGAATCTCTTTAAACAACCTGTGACCCACACTTTCCTTCATGCAACAGGCACAAATGATGTATAATGCTGCATGATTGTACAATGGTTGAAAATCACTACCGAGAGTTAGATCCAGAGCTGCAGAACCTGGAAGTCTCCCAGAAGCCGGAACTGTCATCACAGGAGGTGAAGACCATAGAGAAATGGTCTCATGTATGCCCATGAGAAAGAAAAAGTTGAAAATCACTGATGTAGAAGTAGATTCTGGAGGGAAAGATGGATTGGGGGGCTTTCTAACTCCCAGAACAGTGGTTCTCAAACATTTTAGACAGGGAACCACTTTATAGAATGGCGTTCATGTCAAGACCCACTGGAAATTATGTCACTAATCTGGAGCTGATGTCATAGCCAGAAGTGACATCATCAAGCAGGAAGTGCTGCCCTTGTGCCGTAATCAAGTGACACTCCTGGAATGCAAAGTGGCATTCTTGGACTGCAGCAATTGCACAACCATGAAAAATCCCCGACAGAAAGCAAGATTGGGGCAAAATATTACAAAAGCACTGAACTGAAAATAACTTTTTAAAAAACCCTCACTTGAAAATTCAAGCTGTTAACACTCACGAAAGGAATATAGCAAGAGTACGGTCGACAGCTTTCAAGATGGCGGCTCCCAGCTTTCCGCGACCCACCTGGTATCGGGTCGCGACCCACCAAGTGGGTCTTGACTCATGGCTTGAGAAGCGTTGTCCCAGGAGATTCTGTAGTATCAGGCCTTGAATTTTCTACATTCCAACCGCAAGAACCGTTTCAGAGGGAGTCTCCAGTCCGAAGCAACCAGATTAAAATTCACTTGCAGCCGTTGCCCTGCCTCGCAGCTCCTGGGAGCGGCCTCGCCACTACAGAAGGCCATTGTCCCTCTGTCTGGGTTTATTTGCTCTGTAGATCTTTCACGGCCTCCCGGTCACCGAGGGCACCTAGTTTGGACTCGGCCACACCCTTGTCGAGTGGGTCTCAGAGCCGCTTGCTGGGGGTTTGCAGTCATCTCTGGCCTGCTCTTGTGACACACCCAATTTCGTCTCCTGCACTGCTGCACCTTTTGTCCTTGCGGTGTGTGTTTTTTAAAAAGCAGTTATGTTTTTTTTTTCCCCTCTCCAACTGAGCCACCTTTTGCTGGGTCAGACCTGTAATCGGTCCAACCTGTCCAACTCTGGTAAGCAGAAGCCAATCAAAGTATTTATATACTGCTTTTCAGCACAAAGTTCACAAAGCAGTTTACAGGCAAATCATAATAATGTAGTTAAATGACTCCCTGTCCCAAAAGGGCTCACAATCTAAAAAAAAAAAAATGCAGAACACCACCTGCAACAGCCACTAGACAAGACACAGTGCAGGGGTAAAGAGGGACAATTATTCTCCCCCTGCGAAAAATAAGAGGAACACCAGTTGGAAAAGTGCCTCTTTCCCAATTAGCTTTCTTTTTTTTTGATATTTTATATTTTATTTATAAAGAAATAGGTGAGGGGTACAGAACTATGTCATATCCCAATTAGCTTTCTTGACCTCCTAACGCAGTGGTTCCCAACCTGTGGGTCGCAAGCTGATTTTCAGGGGGGGTCATGGAGACCCCATTTAAAGCCATAGATATGTTTGCGTAACTTTTTTTTTAAGTTGCATTTTTGCAACACTTGCAGGGAACCTCCAAACAGAAAAATTGTTTTTTGAAAAAAATGTCAAGGCGTTTCCATATATGTGAAAACAACTATTGCACTTGGTAACCTATGGTAGTCTACAGTCATGATTTTACAGGCATAGTGATGTCATTTCCTGCTTATGACATCACTTTTCATCTTGGCGGGGTCTGATGTTGTTCTCATGTTCTTATTTAGTTTAAAGCAGTGGTTCTCAAACGTTTTAGCACTGGGACCCACTTTTTAGAATGAAAAGCTCTCCAAAACCCACCGGAAGTGATGTCATAGCCAGAAGTGCCATCATTGTGACCCCAGAGCCTGCTGCTTTCCTGATAATACAGCAATAAGTTGAGTGGTTTCTCAGCCATTTTCCAATAGCAAAGTGAATCAGACAGAAAAAAAGCCTATTTGCAACCTTGACACAAGCAAAACAACCACACAGCCCTCCCCTTTGCCAGCATCCCATCTTCCTGTATTTTCAATTCAGCTGCCCTAGGTGCTTCATGACCCACCTGCAATTGGCTGTGACTTACAGTTTGGGAACCACTGGCCCAGAGGGCAAAATCAAACTTCCGTGTCCCAAGGCAACATACCTGAGAGGATCTAGTGCTGGCCAGAATCAACTAGGGAAGGCCAGTTTTATGCTCAGTTTCTGGGATTCCCAGATGGGTTTGGCTGGTGGCTGTTGAGCTTTAAACAAGCGCACTTGGCTAGATGGATCATAGGTTTGATGTGGAAGATCCCTGCCCCAGAGCAGTAGTTCCCAAGCATCTTCCAGGAAGTTGGGAGCCACATAAGTCCTTGCAGCGGTCAGGGCAAAGGCAGCAACGTGACCCCCAGGATCGCATTGCTACCCTGCGCAAAAGGGGCTCACTCCGCGCAGTGCTCAAAACATGTGAAAAATGCTTTCGCGACCCACTTCTGGTTTTGCGGTCGCATTTTGTTCTGTGATCTCTTAATTGGGGAGTGCCAGCCTCTCTTCCTCCCACGCTCTGGATTGAGAAATAGAGGTGGTGGAGGGGAAGTGTGGAGGAGAGTAGGGGGTTAGGTTGTCTCCAATGCTTTCCTTTTAACCATCCAGGAGCAGTGCAGGTGAGTGGTTGATTGGAAGTCAGTTCCTCCCACCGGTCTGCTACCTGAGGCAACTGTCTCAGTTGGCCTCTGGATGGGCCGGCCCTGGTCCTGAGCATCCACTTACCTTGTACTACGTGCTTTGATCCTGCGGAGAGCAGTTAACCACAGCCTCAACGGGGGCTAACCCTAACCCTTTGCCTGAGTTAAGCGAGGCTGGGGCATATTGGACTCCACAAGCTGGGAGCAGATCTCAGACTACTGGCCTGAGGGATAACGGGTGGAGAGTTAGCCTGTGTGGCCAAAGCAGGGAGCTGGCTTAGAGAGCTACTGTGATCTGCTGGCAGGAGTGTGGGAGCCGGTCCGGACCTATCCATGAGGCCAACTGAAACAGTCGCCTCAGGCAGCAAATTGGCAGGGGCACCCATCTTTGCCTCCACTCTTCCTGCTTCCACTCCTTGTTTTGGAAAAGAAAGTGGGAGACAGAGAGGAGGAGGAAATGTGGAGGGGAGGGGAGTGCTGAGGCGGAACATGGGGGAGTGGGAGAAGCAGAGGCTGGCACATCACCTGAACCCCATGGACTTGATTTAAAAAAAAAAACTCACTACCTTTCCCTAATTAGAAAGAGTTTGCTTTTGCGGCAGTCTTTTATTTTTGGGCAGGCATGAGGTTGCCCAATTACAGTGGCCCTAAACTCCTGCACTTCCCCACTGGTTTGTATGGGCCGCTCCCACTTCTCCCCCAGGAGAGCTTTGACGAGATGCTCTTTAGTATCACACACACGATGAGAGACGGTGGCTCTGGTGCGCCCCCCTCTCTGAGGTCTGAGCCAAAACGAGAGCCCGCTCTGCAGCTCCTGTGCCCCCCCCCGAGCCCCTTGCAGCGATACAGAGACAGGTCTCCTTGCTCTTCTGATACCCGTCCCGGCATCCGTGGCTCCATCTAACTGCCAGCTTTTCTGTGCCGTAGTGGGAAGAAAGCAAACCCCATTGTGCCGTCCGCCGCCTGTTTGAGTGGGCAGCATTATGCGCGGCTGGAGTCGCTGCTGAACCGCAAGAGCCTCCTCACTCGCTGAGGTCATCCTGGCCTATTTTTAGAACTGGGGTTAGTGTGACTTAATCCCTTTCAATTATGGCTGTCTGGGAGCCACTGATTGGGGGGGGGGGGCGTTGTGCGCACACTGTCTGGCTGCAGGCGAGCGCGGCTTGCAAACGGGGATTGACAGGCAGGGGACACGGGCTCCTTGCGTGGGGGGGGCAGCCGTAGCGTCCCGCTGCAGGCAGCAAGCCCACTCCTAGGCAGGTCTGCTCAGAAGCAAGACCCTTTAGAGCAGGGGTCAGGGAACTTTTTTACCTTTTACCCCAAAATATATTTAGATACGCCGACGTCACCCCCTTGACGTTACCCCCTCCCCCGCCAGAACAGAAGAAAAAAAATTACATATTGGAACCCATTGCTTTTTATTTGATTAATTAATGAGCTTAATTAATGCTATGTAAATATGAAGTTGTGAAGAGTTTGGGTACACCTGCAGACCTTGAGAGAATAGAATTCAACCCTTCTGGGTTACAACTAGCTTACTTTTTTGAGAACAGGTTTAGGTGCTTGGACTTAAGATTTCTCTGTATAATGAATTCAGATTGGCTGTGGCTCTGGCTCTGGCTCACAGAGGCCAGCAACAGCAGTTCTGATTTTGTTTTTGTTCTCTGCTGTTCGCCTTGCCTCGTTGCCTCCCGCCTCTCTTTGCATCCCTGACTCCCTGCGCAGGCACCCCAGCCCTCGCCCGCCCGCCCGCCCCCTTGGGACAGCAAGACAAGGCAAACCCAGGGAGAGCCCTAGCTGCTCACAAGCAAAGAGACACGTCCACAGAAGTCCTCTCAACACACACACACCACCACCACCCCCACCACCACCACCACCCCACACACGTGCGCGCCTGCGGGCACGTGCACACACACACGCACCTCAGCCGTTCACCAGAGCCTGCCCCACGCCTGCACGTCTCGCATCCCTGCCGGGCTCCTGGGTGGTGGTGACGGCGGCAGCTCCTCGGCCTCCCCACCTGGAGCTGGTTTGGGCTCTTCCCTGGTGTCAAGAACGTTGGTCATGAAGGAAGGATGAGGGAAAGGGGGGCGGGGCATACTCCTATCTGTCCATTACCCCCAGGAATTTCATTTTTACCCCATTTGGGGTAATTTACCCCTGTTCCCTGACCACTGCTTTAGAGTCAATGAATCCTACTCCCGGGTAAGTGTGGATAGTGTTGCAGCACGTGCCTCTTGGCATGGAGTTCAAAGCCTCCTCCACTTTCTGGAGAGCAGCATCCTTGAGATACTCCTCTCCCACCTGGACATCTTGGAAGGCTGAAAGAGCTTGAAGCTGCAAAGGTGTTGGTTAAGAGCCATGAGGATTCTGTACTTCAGACATGCCAAATCCTGCACCGAGATCACCAAGCCACGTCCCAGTCAAAGTCAGTCGTTTAAACTTGCAGTCCTCGGCATAATTACTGGGACGTTGTCATGAAATTGTAGTTTCATGGGAACCTTGTAAGTTGGAAGAGAACTACTCGAGTGTAAGTGGTTCAGGTGGGGGTGATTAGTCTATTGAGATAGAGATAAAAGCCTCAAGGAACAGAACCCTCCGTCTGCTCTCAGGGAAGGTTAGCGTCACCAGTTCCTGTGGAGGCTGGTTGTAGTTAGTGAGGTAAAAGATCCTATAGGTATTCTGTTCTTTTTCTTTCTGGGTTCCTCTCAGCTAAATTAAATAGAGGGTTGATTATTGTTATTTTAAAATTCAGGTTTTTATTACAGAGCCTCTGTGGTTTTATTTGTAATTTTTAATGTACCTTAATAAAATTGGGTTTTACTTCTTTTATTTGGCTCTCTTTTAAGAGGGGTTTTTGCCCAGGAGCTCCCTTTGTGTGTTGGGTCTGGGCTGGTGGCAGCGGCAGCTACACCAGGGGAGGAGAGTTGCACCCCCCCCCCATCATAACAGACGTGAACCATATTGAGCTCAGGGGGGCTGCCCTTCTGAGTAAACGTGCCGGGAGTTGCCTCCAATTCTAGGTGCTCTGATTCCCTGGCACTGTAAGTTGGGACTCACCAGTGGGCGATGAGCCAATTTCAGGTGGGTCATCATGAGCACCTAGAGCTACCATATTGAAAATATGGGAAGATGGGATGCTGGAAAGAGGGGGAGGGGCTGTGTGGTAGTTTTGCTTGTGTCATGGTCATAAATAGATTTTTTTCTTTCTGATTCACTTTGCTTTTGGGAAATGTCTGAGAAATAACCCAACTTAATGCTGCGTTCTCAGGAAAGCAGCAGGCTCTGGCGTCACAATGGCGGCACTTCCGGTCATGACATCACTTCTGGTGGGTCCTGGACAGCTTGTCATTCTAAAAAGTGGGCCCCGGTGCTAAAAAGTTTGAGAACCACTGCCCTAGCAACTTCCATTGAACTCAATGGGACTAACTTCTGAGTAAGTGCATTTAGGATTGCACAGCACAGAATTTAGAACTCAGGGTGGTTTTTTTCCCTCTGCAACAAATATTTCAGGCGTAATTCACTGCCGCAGTGTGACATTCAGAGAGGTGCTGCTTGTTGACCACGATGGCTGAAGTAAAGCCTCCAGGTTCCTTACGGCTAAGAAGGAACCTCCAGAAATGTGTCTACAGTTACACACACCCCACACCCCACCCTCGTATTTGTGGAATCGATTTCCACCGTTTCAGGTTCCCACTTTCAAGCAAGCAGAAAGAGGAAGCAGCTTGGCGGGCTCGCGCAGGGCAGGGCATTTACATAAAACATAATGTAAATGTTTTATTTACATTATAAATAAAATGTAATTGTATTTTATAAGGGTCACTGCTGTCCGCAGTTTTGGTTCCACAGTAGCAGCAGGAACCCATCCCCTGTGAATTTGGGGGAAATAGAGGCCTTCCCTCGGTCTCAGCATGCCTCATGAAGCAACAGAAACGTCACTTCTGGTCTTCAGCGAAAACCAGAAGTGATTTTTTTTTGGGGGGGGGGAGGCTAAATATTCTGAAACTCACCCCAGAAAATCCTCTGGGCCCTGACAGACCAGAGCTCAGCTCCAGTCAGGGTTGGAGGGTCAGCCATCAGGGCTGGGGGGGGGCGGTCCGCAGAAGCTGAAATCCACGGATGTCACATTCATGGAAAATGCTGTAATTGGTTTTTCTTTTTCAATGCCTTAAACCAGTGGTTCCCTAATGTTTTTGACTGGTAGCAGCAGTCGGTCCTTCGACCTACTGGGCCATTCCTTACGGCTCCCCATTAGGGCTACAATCCTAAACATAGGATATGGCGGATGGTTTTTCACAAGGATGCTGCAACTCCCCTGGCCCGTTTCCATGACTCCCTGGGCACCCCGGGCTCACAATGTAGGGACCACTGGCTTCAGTTACCAGTAACTAACTCATGGCCATGCCCGGATCTTGTGGGAATAAGTGAGGTGAAGAAGAAATTCACGCCTGTGTTGTGTGAAGGAGCTCTTCCTGGGCATCTTGTAAAACTGTGGTATTCAACTTTTTTAGACTGAGACTCACTTTTCAGAATGGCACCTGTGTCGGGACCCACTGGAAGTGATGTCATTAACCTGGAAGTGATGTTGTAACAGGAAGTGACATCATCAAGCAGGAAGTGCGGTCATTGTAACATCATAAAATGACACTCCTGAAATACGAATTGGCAATCTGGGACTGCAGCAGTTGTACAACCATGAAACATCCCTGACCGAAAGCAAGATTAGGACAAAATGTGATGTGAAAACAGTGAACTAAAAACAAAATTAAAGAACAACCCTCACTTGAAAATTCAAACTGTAAATACTCACAAAAGGAATATAACAAGAATAAGGTCTGCAGTTTCCAAGATGGCTGCTCCCAGCTTTCCGTGACCCACCAGACACCGGATTGCAACCCACCAAATGGGTCCCGACCCACAGTTTGAATACCACTGTTGTGAAACATCTTTGCCTTACCTCCAAGTCGTGCTATTACAGGAGAGGGGGATATTTCTCTCTCTCCCCACACACCATTTGTGATTTTTATAAATCCTGCTTGTGTAAAAATGATGTCCTATCCCCCCACACCAGTGGCGTCTCTACAAGGAGGGCAGAGTTCTAAGTTTTGCAAGGAGCCTTACCCTGTCATGTAAATCCCTCCTCTCCCTTGCTGCTGTAGCCAGTAAGCAACGCCAAGATGTTGCTTTTCCCTGTGAGGATTGGCTAAAACGGTGCAGGAGAGGAGTGATTTCCACTGCAAGGTGAGGCTTCTTGCAAAACTTAGAACTCTGCCCTTCCTGTAGAGACGCCACTGCCCCCCCCCCACACACTTTATCATTAGGGCTGTTACCCACTTGAAGAAATAGCTCAGCTGAATGCTAGGCATGTCTACTCGGAGTAACTCTCACTGACTTCAGTGGGGCTTGTTCCCAGGTGAGTGTGCGTAGGATTGCAGCCGTAGTCCATTGCCTGTGTGGCTTTTCATTTTATTTCCCAGTCAGTGAGTGACTGAATTAAACCTTCATGAATTTGCAAAGGAGAAAATGTACTTCTGAAGCAAGAGATCATCACAGGCCACTGTCGCTGCCCTCTGTCTTGGGGCCAACGCAGAGACAAGCACTGTGGTCTGACCCCCTCGACCCCCCCCCACGAACAAGCTTTGCCCAAGCTGTAATTATTTGAGCAGTGCCCCTCTCTCTTTCCAGATGTCCCAAGGAGTTTACCACCCACCGACTGTTGAGTTGTGGATTTCCTACTCTCGTAAACCCATAATCCTGGGTTTAGCAGGCAGAGGCTGGAAGGGAGTGGCGCTTGGAGCCGTGTGTGTGTTTTTTTCTTAATTACGCCTGCCTCTCCCGCGGAGTCCCTGGAGGTCTGGCCTCCTCGGGCTGCTCGCAGGGATTCTGGGCTGCTGCAGGGCAAAGTTCAGGCGCTGTGCTCCAGATCGCATTTTATTGGCACGCAGAGCACGCCCAGCCTCGGGTGCTGCAGTCTTCCGAAAGGTGGTCCAAAACAGTGCTTGCCTTCAGGGTCTGGGTCAAACACTCCCACTTGCTTGTCCACAGAGTTGTGGGCGGCTCCCTTGCTCTCCCTTCCTCACAACAGCCTTGCGATGTGGATTGAAAAACAAAAAGACGCCAGCCCTCCTGGTTCCTCCTTTCTGCATTGCTCTGTATTTTAATTGTCGTCTTTGCAGTTAGATTTGTGCATACCATTTTTGGTATATACATTTTAAAGATTCTTGTGATTTTATTGATTTTTTTTTTTGAAAATTTATTTATTGAATAGTTGCTAGAGAATTTTAAAAAATGAACAATAAACAGAACATGCATTGTTACCTAAAAAGAATACATTAGAGCAGTGTTATTCAAGCCATGGGTCAGGGCCCACTTGGTGGGTCAGGACCTGATGTCAGGAGGGTTGTGGAAAGCTGGGAGCAACCAGCTTGGAAACTGTATATTACTTACTTACTTACTTACTTACTTACTTACTTACTTACTTACTCTTGCATATTTCTTTCATGAGCATTAACAGTTTGTTTTCAAGTGAGGGTTTTTAAAATTTTGTTCTGAGTTCAGTGCATTTACATAATATTTTGTCCTCGTCTCGCTTTCTGTCAGGGATGTTTCATGGTTCTGCAATTGCTGCAGTCCCAGAATGCCAATTTGCATTTCAGGAGTGCCATTTTATTATGTTACAATGACAGCAGTTCCTGCTTGATGATGTCACTTCCTGCCATGACATCACTTCCAGGTTAATGACATCACTTCTGATGGGTTCCAACATGAGTGCCATTCTAAAAAGTGGATCCCAGTCTAAAGAGTTTGAATACCACTGCATTAGAGCAAAACAGCATATTTATTTAAAGAATTTTTACCCCACCTTTTTGCCACATGTGGGGCATCCAAGGTGGCTTACAAAACAAGATGAGAAATTAAAAACAGTATTAAAAACATAGCATAATTAAAACAATAAAACTGATCCATGGATCATATCTTAATTACTTATAACTCTCGATCATTTACGCTAAACCGGGAGTGGGGAGCACCAGGAGAAAGTAAGTGTGTGTGTGTGTGTGTCCTTGGCTGAGCATGTGCTTAGATCAGTGTCAGCCCATTCACAAGGTGGTCACTTCAGGGGACAATTAGCCACAGGGTGCCCACCTCCATTTGCCTCCATTGTTCCTCCTCCTCTTTCTATTCACTGGCTTGGAAAAGGAAGGGGAGGGTGGAGTTAATCAGGAAGTATGGACGGGAGGAGAGTTGTGAGCTAGAACGTCGGAGACACTCTAGCCCAGTGGTTCCCAGCCCCCGATTTTCAGGTGGTCATGCAGACTTTGGGGCAGCCACTTTTCAAAGCTGGGCACCACCATCTTGGAAGCTTCGTTTTGGCTAGGGAAGAGGCTTCCCCATTCAACTGCCGCTTCCTCAATGCTTGTGGCTGAAAGATAAAACAGCCTTGCTATGGGCTCGTCTTGGTATGTGCGTGTGCACGTGATGAAGTCTTTCCAGCTGGGCACATCATATCTTCCATGCGCATACCTAGGTGAGTCTCAGCACACGGGGAAGAGGAATGTAAATAATCTGAAAACTATCAAACATTTGACTTTACCACCTCGATCAGCAATGGCGTAGAGAAGCCACAATGCGTGCTGTGCAGTGTTGTTCTCGGTGTTGAAATCAATAAATCAATCAATCACTCAACTCAAAACCCAAACGTTGCTTAGATACAAAGCAGTCAGAGCATTCTGAAAAATACGTGGTGTTCTTTCAACTTTCAAAAAATGTGTTTTATTAAAAACAATGACTTTACTTCCTGCTTAATTACATCACTTCCGGCCCTAGGTCTGGGGGTGGTGGTTCCAGACAGGTGGTTGTACCTAAAAAGGGGGTTCTGGGGCAAAGTGGTTAGGGAACCACTGCTGTAGCCCATCACTCCCCTCTCCTCCATCCTTCCACTCCATTGTCCATTCTGTTTTCCAATCCAGGGAGGGAGGAATTTAGCCCGGTTCTTCCCCCAGGTAAGGGGGAGGCAGCAATTGGCACTCAGATGTCAGGAGGACTTGGACCGGACCTGGCGCAGAAGGTCAATCTAGTTCTACAAGTATATCTGTTCCCCTCAACCATCCGTTTTCCCCTGGCTTCAGCTGGTGGATCTTGGGGGTCTGGTAAACACACAAGCTTGAATTTGGCCCATTATTCATCCCGGGAAATCCCAGGAGCCAGGGAAGGCTGATCATTGCTCGAAAGGAAAAGGAACTACGCCAATCTGCTCTGTTGCGCAATTTTGTGTAGGCTGTCGGATTGTGGCTTCTGCGGAACTTCTGTTTCCTTGCTAGCATGGGTTATGCAGAGCCTTGAAGAAGGCACACCTATGTGTGGGCAAGAACGTTGCCTTTTAATGTCGGTTGATGTCATTTTCCCATGTGTGGAGCGTAATTGCCGTAATTATGGCACACATTAGCGCTTTTCCCAAAAGACTCATTTTGGTTAATAATGTGGTTGCTTTTCCCCCCCTCCATCACTTTTGCATGCTCTTGTCTATTTTCCTGTGGTCTAGTTATGACTCTATGCCATATTTGTGTGCACACATGCACATAAAAAGGTAAAGGTAACGGTTTCCCCACGACCGAATGGTCTAGTCGTGACTGACTGTAGGGGGCGGTGCTCATTTCAGTTTCTAAGAGCCGGCAGTTGCCTTGGCATATACTCATGCCAGCCACATGACCATGGAAGCTTGTCACTTCATGGTCATGTGGCCGGCATGACTCTACGCCAAGGCGCACGGAACGCCGTTACCTTCCCACCGAAGCGGTCCCTATTTATCTCCTCACATTTTTAGGTGCTTTCAAACTGTTAGGTTGGCAGGAGCTGGGACAAGCGATGGGAGCTCACTGTGTTGCGTGATCTCGAACTCCCAACCTTCCAGTCGGAAAGCCCAGCCGCAGCGGTTTAACCCGCAGCGCCACCGCATCCCTACATATGCACATGCATGCATGCAATTCTGACATCGTACGAGTGTGATCAGATAGTTTTCTATCTGATCCTATGTGGATCAGATAGTTTTGTACAATGCAGGCTCCAAGCAGCTGCCGTTGGCTAAACCAGCACGTTGCTCCCTCCTTCCTTCACCTGCTACCTGAGGTCATTTTAGCCAGGGCTGGCCTTAAGCCAGTGTGGTCTGTTATCACACTGGGCTCTGTGCTGGCGGGGGGGGGGGGGAGTCGCTGATGCCGCGAGGGGATTGCTTGCTGCTACTGCAGCCAGGAGCTCCATGGGCTGTAGCAAGTGAGGCAAGGGGAGCCAGCCCATCTGGCCCGGCCACCCACGGCACGAAATGGGCCTTCTGGAAGTAGTTGGTGGTGACATCATCATGTTTTGAAAACTGTGGTTTTTGCAGATTTTGTGATTTGAAAGGCAAAAGTAGTGGTGTGTGTGTGTGTGTGTGTGTGTGTGTGTGTGTGTGTGTGTTCTAAGTTCTCATCTTTATTAATTTTAAATGCTTTCAGAATAATCTAGGCAGGTGATGTAGGTGATAAAGTGTCAGCAAATGCAGCCACAGTATTAGCGCATCACCACCTAACCCACTGTTTCCAGGGGCTGCAGTTCTTGCCACGCTGTTGAGTGCAAGTCTCTGCAGGGAGGGTGGGGAGCCCCTCGTAAACGCCCCACATTGGGCCCCGCCGCTCCTTTTTAGCTGAAGATGCTGGGACTTCAACCTGGCACCTTCTACCCCTGACCAAGTGGCCTGTCCCTTCCTAGCCATCCCGGAATCTGTCCTCTTCCAGCTCAGAGTGGTTCTGTTTGCTCTGAGCAGCAGCAACAGTGAAAGGGAGCAAGAGGCAGAGTCCCCCTCCAAAAAAAAAAAAAAAAAAAAGGATCTGTCTTGGAAACGGTGCTTTTTAAACTTGCCCGTAAAGGATCTGAAGTGCGGGGTGAGGCGTGTTTTGTGCAAACAAACCCAAAGCAGACCCCACCCCGCGTTGGAACAATGAATTTTTTTGTGCAACTGCAGCCTCTCTCTCCCACTTCTGACTTGGCTGATGACTTCAGAGTTTTTGAGCAATTCCCTTGGAATTTAACAGGGGGAAAAAAATGGCTTCACTGTGACCTTTGGTTAGAACCATGCAATAAGTCCTTTTACAAGTGGGTGGGGTGCAGGGAAAAGGTGGAACCCAATCTGTGGAGATGGTGAGCCAACACCAACATTTCCCTGATGTCTCCCATCTTCAACCGGTACAGCTTATTTACTGTTGTGAGAGTGCGGAGTCCTGCTGAGCCTGTGTGCAGGTCAGTTGGCAACTGTCAACCCCAGGTGAAAGGCTTTGCTCCCTTCTGCAACAAAAAAGGATTTACTCTTAATTTCCAGCGCACGGATTCTAGCATCGCTCTTATTCCAAGCACGATGACAGTGGTGCCTGCCTTGCGATGCGATGCCTCCGTGAATTTCTAGCATGCTGTGAGAAAATGACTAGGGTGCCATTTTAAATTAACCCTTTCCCCTCTGCAAGCCCACAGCATCCAGCCGTGGAGGAGGCTGCCCTCTGTCTCTCTGTGTGATATACTGTTCTGGCCTTGCTGCCTGCCAGTCACCCTGGAGACAGATACTCCTCCCCCATTTGGCCTGCACAATCCTATGCCTATCTACTCAGAAACAAGTCCCATTAGGTTCAGTGAGACTTAACTCCCAGGAAAGTGTGGATAGGATTGTGGCCCGCATCTAGTTTGATTGGTGCATTTTTCAAATGTACTAATAAAAGGTTCCACATCAAGAGGGGAGGTGCATTTTTGATTGGTGCATTTGATTGGTGCATTTTTCAAAAGTACTAATAAAAGGTTCCACATCAAGAGGGGAGGTGCATTTTTGATTGGTGCATTTGATTGGTGCATTTTTCAAAAGTACTAATAAAAGGTTCCACATCAAGAGGGAAGGGAAGTATTGAGGGGGGCATTTTGAAAAGGACTTGGATGAGAGGGTAGACAGACTATGGAAATTTGCAGATGTCACAAAGCTGTGGTTAGGACACTATCCCCTTGGAAGGCTGGAAGAGGATTCAGAATGACCTGAAAGCTGTGGTTCTTGGCGCCATCTCAGCAGGACAAAGTGCAAAGAATTGGACAGAGGTGCAAAGAATTGGAGGCAGGCCTGGATTGGCAGCAGCCAGTGTGAAAAAAAATCCAGGTACTTTAAGGTGCATTGTATTCCCTCTTCCCTGGGAATCAGTCTTGTTATTCCTGAGTAGACATGCACACATGGTTGTGCGGTTAGAGACAAGCTGAACATGAGCCTATGCAGCTGCAAAAGAAAAAGCTGGGCAGTATTTATTTGAAGAATTTATACCCCGTCTTTCCCATGCCGAAGCAAAAGCCCAAGGTGGCTTACATGGGCAGGAGGTGTGGTGGACTGATGGTTGAGCTGCTGGTACTGCCTGAAGCTAGGCAGGAGAATCTGCGGTTTGCTTTTGGATGAGAGACTAATGTCAGGCTGTGACCAGCTGCAGTACCTGTGGTGGCAGAACGGGGTCGCTGTGGAGCTGATTAGCTCACCGCAAGTGAGAGTTGCAGTGGAGCGTGTGAGGAGGCCAGCCGGCAAAGAAGGGAATGCGACCTTTACTTGAGGACCTGTCCAGGCTGGGCTTGCGATTGCCTGCTGAGGCTTGATGGCAGCAGCCAAAAGGAGAGAACCACACTTAACTGGGAAGGCAACGTCTGGGCCTGAGGATTGGCAGATCACAAGAATACTGTAGAGTTGTAAAAAGACCCATTGAAAAAAATGGCGGTTTAGATTAGCCTGCTCATGTAAGCCGCCTTGGGCATTCGCTTCGGCATGGGAAAGGCGGGGTATAAATTCTTCAAATAAATAATAAATGAATAAACCATTTTTCAAAGGGGTTTTACAAATATCCAGTATTATTATGTGATTCACCAAATCCTCAGTCCCAGATGTAGCCCTCACAGTGTGGTTCTCTCCTCTGGCCGTGTGACCTCGAGCTTCAGCAGGCAGTCGTAAGTCCAGCCTCTTCAAGGTTTTTTGGGTGTGATCATTGAAATGTGTTACTTAATTCAGGGGGATAAAAGCCTGCTTCAGCTGCCCGACCTTTTGCATACAAACACTCATTCTTGTTTAACTATTTTGTGCATAAAGTGGTTTGGCTTATAGAGATAAGCCCTGGTATCCACTGATTTGGTATCCATGGTTTCAGTTATCCACAGATACCATGGATACTGGGAGGCCTATTAAAAAATGGGGGAACAATAAACAAATCTTTTTTTTTTTACCTTATTGCAACAAAACCATTGATGTTCCCCTATCTTTAAAAAGGCATCCCCAGGATCCACAGTTTCAGGTGGATCAGGGGTGGGGGATCCAGAGCGGACTCCCAGTGGATACTGGGGCATGTCTGTATGTAAAAATTCCAGTTCCGTTTCAATTCCAGCATTAAATTTAAACTGTGGCTTGGTAGCCAGTTCCGACACTTAGAACTGATTTAGATACACTTCGCACGGACGAATAATCTCAAAGCTCGCAGTGTCATTCCATAAATAGTTATCCTTTTAGTTTTTACTGTTTTTGAATTTTTAATCCATTTCAAACCGACAAACATACCAGTGACAGAATAAAACTCCAGGCACAGTCCCAACCTGCAGTTGGGCTGGCACAAGTCAGCCTTAAAACGTGCCGTAAAGTGTGTTTGCACCACTCTTGGGGTCACGGAGGCTGGTGCATGGATGACTCCGACAGTGTTGCCAATGCGCTTTCTTTCCAGTGCAATTGCAAAACTCCTGGGCCGGTCAAGTGCCTTGTGCGGACAGGACTCCAGGTTAGGATTGTGCCCTCAGGGAAATAAAATAAAATGCAAATCCTGCCATTGAGAACAAAGTGTGCCTGATTATTCAGCTCAAGTGGCTTTGGGTTCGAGATTCCACTTGACTCCTTTTGCTGCAGTAGGAGACCAGATCAGATGCTCTTAGGCAGGTCGGTCCCTTAGACTTTTCTCAGGGTTCCCTCTGGTGATGTCTGAGTTGCTCCTGCCTTGATGGCATTCTGGGGAGAGAAAGGCCAGTTGGTCCTTCCGAGAGCACCAGGGTTGTTTTGCTTTGCTGTTCCAAAGAGCGTGAAAGCCCCCGGCTTTAGTGTTCCCCTGCACGAGCTTATCGAGACATCTCCAGCATGAGGCACTGCAGTTAATCTCCACTGTCCTGCATCCAGCATGTGACCTCCCTCGCCAGCCATGTGATGGGGGGGGCAGCGGTCCACTGGGGGAGGCCTCTGGCTCCAAGGACACCATTCCTCAGGGAGGGTTGTTGAAAGGACCCCTTCATGTCCTTGGATGCCTTTTCAGAGATTGCCAGGGTGGGGAGAAGAGGGCTATTGGCAGTGATGTCATTCAGGGGGAACGGACCAGAACGGGCATTCCGGATCCTAACGGGCTCCGTGGCTGGTTCCGGGTTCCCGACAAGTGCCAATCAAAAGTGAGTTCCTGTTCCTAAATCATTTGAAAGACACCACTGGCTATTGGTGTTTTCTCCCTTGGGACCCAGTGTTTTGTTCCCTACTGGCCAGGCAAATGTGTTTGTGTGTCTTTGGGTCAAACTAGGTGACATGTGAAATGCCTGGTCACCAGAGGTGGGAGAAAATGGTTTTATTTTATTTGCGGACTTCAGGGCGCAATCCTAACCTGGAGTTAGGCCAGCACAGTTAAGCTGGCAAAGTTTGGCCGCCACCAGGGCCACCCAAAAGCACACTTGGGCCACTCGGAGACGGGGAGCATCGCGCACGTCTGTGTGCTAGCCTCTCTGAGAGCGGTCCAAATGTACTTTACAGTGTCCCTTGTGCTGGCCAAACATTGGTGGCAGCGGACACTGCGTTCCGCTGCTTGCCCGCCCGCCCAGCGGCAGAACGCAGCGTGATGCAACGGGCGGACTGCCACTCAAAGGTAAGTCCCGCCCAGCGTACCGGGTGAAGGACGCCGCTGATTGGTGGCCTAACTGTGCCGGCCTAACTCCAGGCTAGGATTGCACTCTCAATGTTTTCCAGGTGCAGAAAGCGGTGTTACGTCGTTTTTAATTCAAAATTTATTAAGCAGATTGCAAACTACATTCTGCTAATGATTCAATGCCAGCAATGGCACTTAACTTCTCTCCTAAACTTTATTTGGCTAATCGATTCTTTAATATTTACTCAGAATGTTTAAGCAATAGCTTGAATCAGCCTTATTGTTGTCATTTATTTTATTTTGTCATTGTTTTGTCAAATAACGACAAAACAAAATAAATGATAACAGTAAGGCTGATTCAAGCTATTGCTTGAACGTTCTGAGTTACATCTGAGTTCCTGTTTGATGTTTGTTGTGTGTGCCAATAAAGGTTTTTATGTGTGCCAATAAATTAAAGAATTCAAAATTTACATTATAATCTTTAAAAGCGTTCTAAGGAGGTGATATACATGGTTTAGTGTCAAGAGATGCAGCCACAGTTATTACTCATGCAACCCCCATCAATAAAAATCAAATAAAACTTTTTTTTGCAGGTTTGGGTTTTTTTTAACACAAAAATGAGAAGTGCAAAAAGCAATGTTATGTGTTTTTTGTGTCGTTATCACTGTTTTCTCCCATCTGTATTGATCATGTTTGCCTTTTTTTAAAAAAAAAAATATAAATGTAGACAGAGAGGCAGATCTGGATAAAGGTAAAGGTTTCCCCACGACCGAATGGTCTAGTCGTGACCGACTGTAGGGGGCGGTGCTCATCTCCGTTTCAAAGCCTGTAGAGCCGGCGTTTGTCCGAGGACAAGCTTCCGTGGTCATGTGGCCGGCATGACTCTATGCCATAGCGCACGGAATGCCGTTCCCTTCCCACCGAAGTGGTCCCTATTTATCTACTTGCACTTAGGTGCTTTCGAACTGCTAGGTTGGCAGGAGCTGGGACAAGCAACAGGAGCTCACTCCGTCATGCAGTCTTGAACTCCCAACCTTGCGGTCGAAAGCCCAGCAACAGTGGATTAACTCGCTGCGCCACCACGTCCCAAGATCTGGATTGGTCTGCATCTTATTGGGTCTTGGGTGCTTGATGGCTCCTTTTGTTGAAGAGTGCAGGCGCTCTGGGCTAAGCCTTTGAGTGCACGTGCGAGTCTATGAATGCATCCTCAGCTGCTTCTGTAACAAGTCTCATCTACCATGAGGTTTAAGTGGAAGACCCCTGAGGTGGTGGGATGGATTGCCCCACTTCCAGCTGCTAGGAGAGGATCACATTCTTGAAGGTTCCCCTTTGATGAAAAACCCCCTGCAAGTAGAAAGTAGCAAAGCAGGGAGTGGGCCTGGAACTTTTCTTTTATCCCTGATGTGCTAGCCTTCTACACCCAGGGGGCTGCTTTGGACGACACGAGAGCTCTCAAAATGTCAGTTCCTGCATGTTTACTCTGACATGTTTCCTTCTCTGCCACTGATTCTCTTGCAGGCAGGGCTGGCCCATCCACGCAGTCAACTGAGCCGGGGCGCCTCAGGCACCCAGTTGAAGCTCTCATTCCTCTTCCTCCCGTTTCCAGTCCAAGGAGTGGGAGGAGCAGGCGGTTGGCACATTGCAGTGGGAATTGGGAACCCCGCAAAAGGTAGCTGTGCAGTCCATGTGTTCTTAGTTGCCGTAAGGATTTGATGCTTCAATCTTGACATTGCTGCGTGGAACTCTTCTCAGTCTGCTGGAGACATGAGAGCTGATGATGCAGATCTTATTTGCACAGGAACACTGGATCCATGAACTAACTGTTCAGGCGAGTGGTCTCATTTGAGTGTCTTGCCACTAAAGGAAGAGACTTGTCTTGGCTTCATTGCTCCTCTTCCACGTTCAGAAAAGCACCATAATCCTGAGCAGCATTCACCCAGAGTGTTCCCTGCAGAACCTGGGAGGTCTTCTCCCACCCACTGCGAGGAAGGGGAGAGGGGGCTTTCACCCTCCCTAATTGCAGCGAGCCAGAATGTCTAATTGCCTTTCCCCCCCCTCTAATGCTGTAATAGCGTTCAGAATTATGCCAACTGATCCTCCATTGTGCAGCATGAAGGCTCCTAGTGTGAGAAACGGGGTGTATTTTGCAAAAGACTCCACTTCAGACTGCATTCGTGTGGGAATCTGCTCCCCCTCTCCCCCCCCCCAAAAAATCCCTTTCCTGCTTGTCCTGCCAGTTTCCTGCTGGTTGTGGTCCATGGACTGATTTTTGCAGAAACTGAGAGCGCAATCCTCACCTGGAGTTAGGCCAGCACAGTTTGGCCGGCACAAGGGACACCACAAAGTCTGTTTGGACCACTCTCGGAGTCAGGGAGGCCAGCACACAGATGAGCACCATCCTCCCCGACTCCGAGAGTGGTCCAAATGCGCTTTATGGTGGCCCTGATGCCGGCCAAACTTTGCTGGTCTAACTGTGCCTGCCTAACTCCAGGTTAGGATTGCGCTCTGAATCTGGCCTACCGTCACTGCACCTCGGGCCCTTTGCCCCATCTGGGATCCTGCTGCCCCCCCCCCACCATTCGCTTCTCTCTTTGCATGGCTTCTTGCCCATTTCTGTCTTCTGTGCTCATTCTTTGTCCCGATCTTTGAACCCTTCTGTCACTTTGGTCTCCCTGCTTGGCATCTCCACATATCTCCATAAATGTCTGAATATCTCTATAAACCAGGTTAAAAGCAGGTTAAACCGCTGCTGCTGGGCTTTCCGACCGGAAGGTTGGGAGTTCAAGACTGCGCAACGGAGTGAGCTCCTGTCCCAGGTCCTACCAACGCAGCAGTTCGAAAGCACCTAAATGCAAGTGGATAAATAGGGACCGCTTCAGTGGGAAGGAAACGGTGTTCCGTGCACTACGGCGTAGAGTCACGCTGGCCACATGACCACAGAAGCTTGTCCTTGGACAAAACGCTGGCTCTACAGGCTTTGAAACGGAGATGAGCACCGCCCCCTACAGTCGGTGACGATTAGACCAGTCGGTCGTGGGGAAACCTTTACCTTATCTCTATAAATGTGCTTTATTTGTTTAAAAGAGCTATACCCTTTTACCCTTCTACCCTTTCTACCCTTCTGGGAGCCCAAAGTGACTAACCTAATAAAACACCAGATAAAGCAACAAAAACCATCCATGCAATCACAGCAGCCAGGAGAAAGCCACTAGATTATAGCCAGCACAATCATTGCAGCCAGTTGTTAAATTAAAAGAACGATTCAGGGGCCGGCGGAAGACCAGCACGGAGGGCGACCACCCAGAGCTCAAGGGAGGGGGAGTTGCAGACACCAGGGGCCACTGCAGAAAAGGCCTTGTTGTGGGTCACTGCCAGCTGAATATCCAAAAGTGATGATGTCAGCAACGGGGCCGTCTTGCGATGATCTCACAGGATGGGCAGACTCGTGCAGGAAGGGACGATCCTTCTGGTACCTGCATCTACCTTTAGGGCAGCGGTGTTCAGCTGGTGTGCCGTAGCACATTGGTGTGCCGCAAAAGGTCCAGAGGTGTACCACTGGAGCGCAGTGGTTGAAAATGGCTGAAAAACTCTTCCGGGTTATTTTGACACTAGGGCAACCGTCTACAGTAATGAATTGTCTCCCTGCACTATCTTTCCACTGCTGGCTCGGACAATTCGTTACTACAGACAGTTGGCCTAGAACAGGGGTGGTCACCCTTTCGTCTTTAGGGTTCCTGGACCTTTAACAATTGTGTAGAGGAGGGAATTTCAGCAGGTGCTGCTTGTTATCTCACGGAGCCCTAAAGGTGAAAGATTGGCCAGCCTGACCCTAGAAACAGAGCCGCGGAAGCCGGAAGTGACATCACAAGAGGAGAAGACCATAGAGGTCAGTCTGCCGTGAGAAGAAAAACACTGAAAATTGCTGGCTTAGAGGTCATAACCAGCACTTGAAGTTGTGCTCAGAAATGTAGAGGCAGCCAGTGAAGATTAGATAGTACGATGTAGTCGCATCCTGTTCCTGCAAGACGTTTATGGGCTATGCTCTGTACGAGCTAAGTTTCTGGGCTACCAAGTGGAGCATTGGATAGGACACAGTGCGCTTCTTTTGGGCATGAAATAGTATTATCTCTTTGCCGCCGTTGCAGGTTATTGATTGCCGTAATAACGAAGGTGTGTCTTCCCCTTCCCTCTCTCAGGTAAATCTCACCTGGCCATCGTCCAGAAGGTGAACAATGAAGGTGAGGGTGACCCCTTCTATGAGGTGCTGGGCCTGGTCACCTTGGAGGACGTCATCGAGGAGATCATCAAGTCGGAGATCCTGGACGAGTCGGATATGTACAGTTAGGTTCCTTCCAAGGCTCAGCTATGGGTTGGTGTGGGTCCGTAGGAACAGGAGAAGATCCTCGTTGGGTCAGGTCAAAGATTCCTCTGCTGCAGCATCTGGTCTCCCGGAGTGGCCAACCACATGCTTCTGGGATGCTCACAAGCCTTCCCTCTGTTCTCGCTACCCTGTGACGATGGGGGGGGGTATAGCTCCCCTCCCCTGGTGTAGCTGCCGCTGCCACCATCCCAGGCTCAACACAACAAAGGGAGCTCCTGGGCAAAAACCCCTCTTATCTTAAAAGAAAGCCAAATAAAAGAAGTAAAAACCCAGTTTTATTGACATATATTAAAAGTTATAAATAAAACTACAGAGGCTCTGTACCATAAAACCTGAATATTAAAATGACAGTAATCAACCCCTCTGTTTATAACTTAACTGAGAAGGAACTCAGAAAGGACAAAAACAAAGAAAAACATCCTATAGGATTTTTACCTCGCTGACTGACTACAACCGGCTTCCACAGCACATAGTGAGGCTAACCTTCCCTGAGAGCAACCAAAGGGTTCTGTTCCTTGAGGCTTTTAACTTTATCTCAATGAACTAATCACCCCCACCTGAGCCATTTACACTTGAGTAGTTCTCTCCCAACTAACAAGGTTCACATGAAACCACAATTTCATGACATACCCATTCAGCGGGTCTTAAGTCTGTTGTCGCATAGGTTCCATTCAGCCATCCTGGCTAATGCTCTCTGAGAAATGAGTAGCATGAATGGCATGGCTGATGTTCCCGTCGTCCATGAATTTGGCTCATCCTCTTTTAATGCCATCTAAAGTCAGCAGCCATCACCACCTCTTGTGGCCGCAAGTACCATTCGTGACTGAGGCATCAGAGCATCTTGCTGTGATGTTCTGGGGCTTCTTTTCTACCCGCTGCCTTTCTGACTGCTGCTAGATTTCCATAAGCAAGGATCTCTTGAGCTTCAGGTTTTATTCACAGAATATCCCAACGGCATCCATGCATACCAAGACACCCAGACGATCCCTTCTGCAAACGTTCAACCGTTCATAAGCTTTTGCTAAATCAACGATTTTCACATTGGGCTGCCGCAAAAGTTGAAAATCACTGAAAAACTGTTCTGGGTTCTTCAGGTCTGTTTCTAATGCTGTAGTCATGGATTGTTGGTGGAGAAAGCAGGACAGACAATTCGTGACTACAGTCAGTTGCCCCAGAAACAGCCGCAGAAGGCTGAAGTGACATCACAAGCAGTGAAGCCCGTCGAGGTTAGTGTGCCATGAGAAGAAAAACGCTGAAAATCATTGTGTTAAATAAAAAGTCTATTGTCCACTGGTTCCCAAACTGTGGGTCAGGACCCACTAGTGGGTCACCAGCCAATTTCAGGTGGGCCGCGAAGCAGCTAGAGCAGCCATATTGAAAATACGGGAAATTAGAAAGGGCTGTGTGTTTATTTTGCTTGTGACAAAGTTGTAAATAGGCTTTTTTTAACTTTCTGATTCACTTTGCTTTTGGGAAATGTCTCGGAAATAATCCAATTTATTGCTGCATTCTCAGGAAAGCAGCAGGCTCTTTTGTCACAGTGATGCACTTCCGGCCATGACATCACTTCTGGCGGGTCCCGGACAGACTGTCTTTCTATAAAGTGGGTCCTGTTGCTAAAAAGTTTGAGTGCCACAGCTTTAGTGACTTTTATAACGAAGATTTTGCTCCTTTTCCATCAGGGCCTTTGGAGAAAATGCTTTGGGGTCCGTCCCCCCCAAGGAGATGAATAGCAGCAATACCCATGAATGGGAAAAATTTGGGGTCTTATTCAAGAACCTTGGTGTCTGCCCACCTCACCCCAGTGACCCTCCTATCTGAGGTGAGGGGGAATATTTTGGCCCCTCTCAGCATTGTCCCATATTGCAGCCCATTGCTTTGACCCATAGACCTCATTAGGAGCCACGGAGATTGCAGCTGAAAACTTAGGAGCAGTAGTGTCAGCCTACCGGTACGCTGGGCGTGTCTTCCGGGTGAGCGGCAGCGCGATCGCTGCGTTCTGTTGCTGCAGCGGGCGGGCTTTCGCCGTTATGCAACAGAATGCAGCGATCGCGCTGCCGTTCACCCGGAAGACACGCCCAGCGTACCGGTAGGCTGACACTACTGCTTAGGAGCCATTACTATCTTGAGATGCAGAGAGGAAGAAATTGGTTTGGAAGCATATTGTAATCCTGCAAGTGGAGCTGTTTGGGAAAACAGATACCGGTCCCCTGAACTAGGACACAATATGGTTTCAGAATCATGAATACGTACAGGTGTGCCCCAGGATCCACTGATTCGGTATCCACGGTTTCAGTTATCCACGGATACTGGGATGCCTATTAAAAAGATATGGGAACATTAAACAAATCTCATTTTTTACCTTGTTGCCGCAGAACCACTGATGTTTCCCTATCCTTAAAAAGGCACCCCCAGTATCCAAGGTTTCAGGTATCCACGGTGGGGTCCAGAACGGAACCTCAGTGGATACAGGGGCATGCCTGTACTATCTTAATTCTCCCCCCCTGAATTTTGCTCAGTAACCTTGAGGACTAGAGCCTTGTACGAAAGCCGAGAACCTCTAAAGAATCCAGATGAGGTCCCCTGGTGGTGGCCACGTGGTGGCCTGAAATGAACCCAATCCCGCCTTTCTTTTAAACGCCACCACTTCCTCCTCCGCAGCCGACAACCGCAGCAAGAAGCGAGTGAACAACCAGAAGAACAAGCGGGATTTCTCTGCCTTCAAGGACCACGACGCGGAGTCCAAGGTGAAGATTTCCCCTCAGCTGCTCTTGGCTGCGCACCGCTTTCTCTCGACAGGTAAGAGATCCCAGACCACATGCAGTCTGTCCTTCCTATCCGTGGCGGAATTGTTTCAGGATTCCCTGCGGATACATGAATCTGCAGCCACTCGCCGTTTGAGGAATAAAAAGTGGCTGTTTGTGGCCCCCAGGAGGCACTTCAAGTGCCCTTGGACGCCCCCACAGGCCTCTGCAGAAACCTCCGTGGACCTCAGAAGTCCTGCTGGAGGTCTCAGAAAGCCACTTGCGGTTTGACAAGCAAATCAGGAGCGGCTTTCCCCTGGTATCCGCGGCATCTGTGTTGACTCACATTCATTGGATTCACGGATACCAGCGGTACACTATATGCCCATGCAAGGAACAGTGGTAGTGGGGAGAGGTCCAAGAAGGGATGCTGCGTCTGCTTGCCAGCAGCCCCCTACCCAGCTCTGTAGGGTTGACGTCCTGCTGGGACAGTTCAGCCACAGGGCTCTGCAAACGTGCACTTTTCCCTCAAAGAATCTTGGGAATGGTAGACTGGTGAGGGTGTGGAGAATTCTACATGAATTTTAGATTTTCTAGATGAAGTTCTAGATTTCATACTAGAAAACGGCAGCTCCCAGGGTTCCCTGCAGAGTGGAAAGAACAATGGTTCAGTTCAGTAGTGTCAGCCTACCGGTACGCTGGGCGTGTCTTCCGGGTGAGCGGCAGCGCGATCGCTGCGTTCTGTTGCGTAACGGCGAAAGCCCGCCCGCAGTGGGCGGGCTTT
>JAJKFI010000162.1:1188288-1202617 GCA_029204185.1 Lerista edwardsae | reverse complement strand
CTCACCCGTTCCTCCCGCCCAGCGTTCCGGCTGCATGACGCCGCTGGTTACAACCCTTTGCATATTTTCCTAGGAGCAGGCCCTATTGAACACCGTAGGACTTATGCCTGAGTAGACCTGCATAGAGCTGGGCTGTGGGTTCTGGGGCTGTGCTGAAGGAGCTTGTGGGGGTAGAAGTCTCTCGCTCTGCCACAGGAGAGGAAGCATGGGCATTTTGTGCTTCTGGTCCCTCTGCCGTGAGAGGGCCTCCATGACTTTGAGCTCCCTGCTCTGCGTGACTTCTGCACCCCAACCTTTTTACAGAGGTGATGCAGTTCACCCCGGCCCTCATCTCCGAGAAGATCCTCCTCCGACTGCTCAAGCACCGGGACGTCATCCACGAGCTGAAGTTTGATGAGGAGAACAAGAAAGCCCCCCAGCACTTCCTCTTCCACAGGAACAAGCCCGCCGACTACTTCATCCTCATCCTGCAGGTAGCCCCTTCCTTCCCCCGGTCTGACCTGCAAAGCCAGCGCAGGAGGGAGAGCAACGTGTAACGTGACATCGAGATTAGATTATTGCAGTGCGCTCTACGTGGGGCTGCCTTTGAAGACGGTCCGGAAATTACAACTAGTGCAGAACGCGGCGGCTCGGGTGGTTGCTGGGGCACATCGGTTTGACGCTGTTGAGCCATTGCTTCAGCGACTACACTGGCTGCCGGTTCTATTTCGGGCCAGATTCAAAGTGCTTGTTTTGACTTTTAAAGCCCTTTACGGCTCAGGTCTGGGGTATTTGAGGGACTGCCTCCTTCCATACAATCCTGCCCGTACTCTCAGATCATCTGGGGCCCCCCTCCTGACTGTGCCGCCACCAGGAGAGGTGAGAGGGGTGGCGGCCAGGAGTAGGGCCTTCTCAATGGTGGCCCCCCGACTTTGGAATACCCTCCCCTTAGAACTAAGAACTGCTCCCTCTTTGGCAATATTCCAGCAGGGGCTGAAGACCTTTTTATTTCAACAAGCTTTTAATTGTTGACAGGCTGGCTGGCTGGTTTTTTAGACTCTATATTTTAGGCTCCACGGGGCTTGTTGTTTTTAAATTTTAATTATTTTAATGTTTTTAATTATTGTTTTAAATTGTAAATTGTGATTTGTATTGTATTTTATTGTTGTGAGCCGCCTTGGGTGCCCATGGGGCAGAAAGGCGGGATATTAATTTAATAATAATAATAATAATAAATTAATTCAGTGCAAATAAAAATAAACGGCAGAAGCAAAATTACCAAAGGGAGGGAGGGGACCCAGGGCTCAGAACCAAGGACAGCTGGCCCTCCCCTGGAGAGCTGCTTCCAACCAGCGCAGGCAGCATTGAGATAGAGGGGCCAAAGGTCTGACGGAGCAGGAAGTCAGGAAGTGGCTTGATGATGCAATCTTCTGCTGGAACACATGGCCTTGGGGCGAGGGGGCTGCTGGCCTGGGCTGCCCAAGGAGCTTTTATACACTGGAGAAGGCATGACATCATTTTCTTGAAGCCATGGGTCACACAATATGGCTGACTCAGATCATCACCGCGAAGGAGGAGGAATCAGCATTGTTTTGAGTTCAAAAACATGGCCGCTAAGCCCGCCCCCTGGCTTCAATTCGCTCCTATTAATTCTTAAGGCAGGGCCATGGGTTGGGGCTGCCATATGGAGCCGATCAGGATCTCGGAACCTCAGTGCTGCCTTTTTTCCCTCTCGCTTACAGGGCAAAGTGGAGGTGGAAGCCGGGAAGGAGAACATGAAGTTTGAGACAGGGCCCTTCTCCTATTATGGGGTGATGGCCTTGAATCCATTAGCCACAACAAGTAAGTCGCCGGCCTTCCGCCCCTGAGAGCCAGGGGGCCTAACCGGGGGGCGGGGGATGGTAGGATGGTGGAAGGCAGCTTTCCAAATGGAGGTCCCAGCTCTTTTGCTTTGTCCCCAGCAAACAGCAATTTCCCAGCCAAGGAATGGACTTTGCTGGTGTCTTCTAAGGCAAGGGGTGGCCCACTGGAAGCCTGCGAACCCAGCCCAAGATAGTCTTGCTCCTGAGGCAGTTCGTCAAATGTGCCAGCCTCTCCTCCTCGTGGACTGGAAAAGGAAGCAGGATGTAGAGCAATACAGCAGACGTGGAAGAGAGTAGAGTGGTGGGCTAGAACAGAGGAGACTTCCTCTTGCGTTCTGGCCTTGTCTTCCTGTTCCAGTCCAGGAAGCGGGGGGGGGGGGAGTGGGCAGAGAAAGGCCAGTCTGCTGCTTGAGTTTGTTTTCATAGATGGGCAGCTCTGCTCCCTTGGTGGGCCTACCAAGTGTTCCTCCAGGTGTGGCAAAATGCACTCTCTGCCTGTGGTCCACCGGCAAAGGAAGAGAGCATTGTTTTCAAAAGCTGCAGCGGGTGCATGAAAGAGAGTTCATGCTTCTTGCACTGGGTGGGGGAAAGCCGACAGAGAGAAGGATTTTTCCTTCCATCATGCGAGAACTCCATGAAACTGACTAGAAGGAGATGGAAAACAGGAGATGGTAGTTCAGAGGGGGTAGACCTAAGCTGGCATCAGGCAGTATTCCCGGTTGTGCCACTTTTGCCAGAGAAGTGGCACTTAATGGATCAAGTGTTGATCCATTAAAAAAAAAAAAAAAGGCCGAAACCCATCATTTCTTCGCACTTTTGTAAGACCAAACCAAAACGGAACAACAAATTGTTAGCAGCAAGCTGTGGGATTCAAACGTTTTCGACCGGGACCCACTTTTTAGAATAACGCTCGTGTCAGGAGCCACCAGAAGTGATGTCATTAACCTGGAATTGATGTGGCAGGAAGTGACATCATCAAGCAGGCAGTGCTGTCATTGAAACAATAATGTGCATGTCAAGAGTGTCATTTTGATATTTTGATATGGGGCAGCAATTGTGCAACCGTGAAACATCCCTGACGTAAAGCAAGATGCGGACAAAATGTTACGTAAAAGCATAACATTTTACGCTTAGTAAACATTAGTAAAAGCATGAACTAAAAACAATTTTTTTTTTAAAACCCTCACTTGAAAATTCAAACTGTTAACACTCATAAAAGGATTATAACAAGCATAAGGTCTGCAGTTTCCAAGATGGAGGCTCCCAGATTTCCGCGTCCCACCTGACATCAGGTCATGACCCACCAAGTGGGTCCCGACCCACAGTTTGAATAACACTGCTGCAGAGGATTATTGAAAGGTATTCATGTTTAACAATCAAGTGTCTCTTGTTTCCTTACAATTAAAAACCTTTTCCTATGAGTGGAATTGTGGGCAAATGTCATTCTCTCCACCACCACCCCCAACTTAATTAATATGTGGGGGGGACATACAGGGACCAGACAGAAATGCTTCAAGGGCCAGATCTCACCTGCAGGCCGCCAATTGGCCAGCCTTGCTCTCAATGTTCAACCCCTGTGAGTTTTCCCAGGTAGAATGTGCTGAATAGGTCACTTGCGCTGTCAGGTGCTCGACTTGCACCATCTAGCGGTCACTTTTGGTAATGTCAGGCTGCATCCCCTGAACAGCAGGCGGTTCCTTGCATCCAGAGGTTTGCAGGGAAGCACAATTTGATGCAAGCATCTCCTTGGACTTTCTGCATTGGCAGAGCCGCCTTTAGATGAGTGAAACTGAAGACCCCCGGGCAAGGGGGCAATATGCCCAAGGCCGTGGCAATGAGTCGGTGGCAGAGCAAAGTGAAAATGCTTGAGAATTGGTGTCCCTAATTACAGCTCGTTTATGGGGATTTGCTCCCCAAACAAAGCCTGTAAGATGTTCATCTCTGGGTCTGCCTGTTGCCCTTTGCCTCACTTGATAGCTTTTTCCTGGCAAAGGCTGCCTTGTCCAGGGTTGTCCACACGTGCATCATGACCTCCCCCTTCCAGAGCCAGTTTCTTTTGACGTCCTTTTTTTTTTTCTCCTTCTCTTGTGCCTTCCCTCTGTGCCTCTTTGTGTGTAGCCCCCCCAGTCCGCCCCCATCGCCCTTCTCTTGTACCGCGAGGCTCCTTGTATCCCAGGGTATCAGGTAAAAGCAGCAGGGGCGCATGGACTGAGCTGTGCATTAACCATTGCATGGTCTTTATGCTGCAGGTGGATTGCATTAATTCAGCACTATGTGACGGGGGGATGGGGGGGCCTTCTACCAGGAATGCTGAGTGGGGTCAGAGGAGAGCACTGATGATGTGTCTCCCATGCTGCCTTCCCACCGGGATGCCAGGGGTGCAGGGGAAGCTCAGGGGGCCTCCCCTTCACATGGGCACATGTGCCAGCTCCCCACCCCCCCGACTTGTATACCCAGAGGGAAGGTAGCAGACAGGGAGAGTTCTCTGTTCTGCCACGGCTGCAGCAATGCAAAGGAGAGTCCAGGGAAGGTTAGCACCTCCTGGGCTTGTCTTTGTTGGCTGCTCAGTATCTCAAAATTGGCTTGAAGCTCAACACTAAAAAGACTAAGATCATGGCAACCACTCCCATCACTTCCTGGCAAATAGAAGGGGAAGAAATGGAAGCAGTGACAGACTTTACTTTCCTGGGCTCCAAGATCACCGCAGACGGTGACTGCAGCCATGAAATTAAAAGACGTTTACTTCTTGAGAGGTAAGCTATGGCGAACCTAGACAACTTAATAAAAAGCCCAGACATCACCCTGCCAACAAAGGTTCGCATAGTCAAAGCGATGGTTTTCCCAGTAGCAATGTATGGCTGTGAGAGCTGGACCATAAGAAAGGCAGAGCGCCGACAAATAGAGGCTTTTGAATTATGGTGTCGGAGAAGACTCTTGAGAGTCCCCTGGACTGCAAGGAGACCCAATCGGTCAATTCTCCAGGAAGTCTAGCCTGATTGCTCCCTGGAAGGACAAATCCTGAAGCTGAAGCTCAAATACTTTGGCCACCTCATGAGAAGAGAGGACTCTTTAGAAAAGACCCTCCTGCTGGGAAAGATGGAAGGCAAAAGGAGAAGGGGGCGGCAGAGGATGAGATGGTTAGATAGTGTCACCGAAGCGATGAACATGAAATTGGGTGAACTCCGGAAGCTAGTGGAGGACAGGGAGGCCTGGCGTGCTGTGGTCCAGGGGGGCACGAAGAGGCGGACACGACTTAGCGACTGAACAACAACAATTACAGCTCGTTTATGGGGATTTGCTCCCTGAACAAAGCCTGTAAGATAGATGTTCATCTCTGGGTCTGCCTGTTGTCCTTCGCCTCATTTGATAGCTTTTTCCTGGCAAAGGCTGCCTTGTCCAGGGTTGTCCACACTTGCATGACCTCCCCCTTCCAGAGCCAGTTTCTTTTGACGTCCTTTTTTTTTTTCTCCTTCTCTTGTGCCTTCCCTCTGTGCATCTTTGTGTGTAGCCCCCCCAGTCCGCCCCCATCGCCCTTCTCTTGTACTGCGAGGCTCCTTGTATCCCAGGGTATCAGGTAAAAGCAGCAGGGGCGCATGGACTGAGCTGCGCATTAACCATCGCATGGTCTTTATGCTGCAGGTGGATTGCATTAATTCAGCACTGTGTGACGGGGGGTGGGTGGGGGCCTTCTACCAGGAATGCTGAACAGGGTCAGAGGAGAGCACTGACGATGTGTCCCCCATGCCGCCTTCCCACCTGGATGCCAGGGGTGCAGGAGAAGCTCAGGGGGCCTCCCCTTTACATGGGCACATGTGCCAGCTCCCCGTCCCCCGACTTGTATCATTTCATTTCCCAAACCTTTATTGGCATAAATACAACAGATAACAATGCTGCCACTAAAAAAACACATGTAAATTATAACTTAAGGGTTAATTTGAGAATCTCAAACAGACATCTAGCCACAGCTTCTGTGATAAGAGGGGAGGAATCACTCAGGAAAGTTTCAGAGGTGTTCGGCTGAGAAGATAACCAGGGTTCTAAAAATACCTTACGAATAGAAGAATGAGCTGGGCAGTGAAAAAGTATATGATTGAGGGTATCTGGAACCAAATGACAGAAAAGACATAGTTGTTCCTCTTTACGGATATTTGCAAAACGGCCGGCATGATTCGCTGAGGGAAAAATGTTGAATCAAGCTAACATGAATACTCTTCTCAACCTGGGGTTGGTTAATTCAAATGACGACCAGGGGAAGGAGAAAGACCAAAGAAAAGCGGAGAACAAGTAGGGTTCAAATTGGCTGCAAGAACCTCAAACTCATATTGCCAGAGTTTGGATTTAATAAGGGCATGAGCCTGTTGAATTCCTAGATCACTTAGGGATTCAAGATTCAAGTCAAGAGACAAAAGTTTGGTCTCAATCAGTTTAAGCCACTTGGAAGAAAAGTTATCTCTGAGTAGGTCATATAGTAGGGAATTGGGACCCCTTGTATACCCAGAAGGAAGGTAGCAGACAGGGAGAGTTCTCCTCTGTTTTGCCACGGCGGCAGCAATGCAAAGGAGAGGTCCAGGGAAGGTTGGCACCTTCTGGGCTTATCTTTGTTGGCTGCTCAGTATCTCAGGCAAGCCAGAGGGTTTTGCTGGTGCCATCACCGCATCACTGGCAATTACTTCCGCCCCGCACTGGGTGACACCCAGCGGCGTCATGCTGCCGGAATGCTGGGTGGGAGGAACGGGTGAGCGGCAGCCCGCCTGTTGCGTACCGCTCCGTTTTGCCGTCTTCCCCGCCCCCGCGGGGAACAGGCGGGCTGCCGCTCACCCGTTCCTCCCGCCCAGCATTCCGGCAGCATGACGCCGCTGATGACACCCGTGTTGATGCCGCCACTACTCCTTCGTCCCCCCATCCCCTGTAACGTGCCAGGTGATGGGGAGGGGGAAGACCCCCAAGCGTAGCCCTCCTTTCCACAGTGTTGGAGGCAGGGTGCCCAGGCGTTGCAAAATGGAGCCTGGCACAGAGAGGAAGGGTGCTCTGCGGGTGCTGCTTCCTTGGCGCTGAGTCCCAATAAGCTGCAGTGAGACTTGCAGATGATGGGAGGAGAAGAGGCAGCCCCAGAGGACACCAGAAGGCGATGTCTTCTCTGGGCCGCTTTGAGCAGAAGGCAGAGTTCTCCTTTGGGCAGTCAGTGCCCCAGCTGGTTAGGGCAGCTTCGAGAGTCACTTGGGTGGCCTCGCGGGGTGCCTGGGTCCTGAGCAGGTACCCGGCCAACCTCTAACACAATCCCTCCTGCAGTGGTGTCATCCAAATGATTTAGGAACAGGTACTCTCTTTTGATTGGCACTTGTCGGGGTCCGCCCACCGGAAGTGACGTCATAAGCTGGAAGTGACTGCTGCTGCTGCCGCCGCCTCCGGTCCTCTCGCTCCGCTGCTGCCGCCACCACCACGCTGCCTGCCTGCCGGCCTGCCTCCTCACAGAAAGTGCAGGCAACGGCTGCAGGCGTGCAGTACACATGCGCAGCTGCTGAGCCAACCAGCCGACGGGGCCAGCTTTGAGTGGGCGGGGCCAGCTCAACTTCTAGGAACCGGTACTCGCATAGTGGTGTGTAGTGGGTGCATGACATCACTGCCCTCCTGCCTCCTAAAGACCACAATCCTCTCCCCCTTTTTTGGTGAAAACATGATTGGTATCCATATATACATATCAATCATATTTTCACTAAAAAGGGGGAGTGGATTGTGGTCTTCATTAGCAGTAGATTTGATGGGGAAGGAAGGGGAGTGATGAGCTAGAACATTGGGAAGAGCAGGGCCTGGCCTACCATTGAGTAATTGGCATGCCTTCCCAGATGCCAGGAGGTCTTGGACCAGCCCTGGTTTCAACCCATGAGGACTAGTAAGTTTGTTCAAAGAACACGCAAACCAAGCAATATTCTGCACATGCAGAATTCCAAAACGGTTCTACATGTTCCTTTTGCTGGCGGAAGTAGATGCAGTGGCCACACTCCAGTGCCTCTTCTTAGATGCATTGTGCAAAAACTTGCCGATCAGGGAAGAAGAGTGATACGCCCAGGTCCGGTGGCCGTTTTGGGTGCCAGCAGCTTACTGTGTTTCTCCCAGGGACATAAAGTTGTGCATAGCTCCTTTCCAACCTTGCAAACCTGCTTCTCTGGATTGTGGCCCTGTAAATCCAGAAATTCTGGACCATCTGCATGAGTGCATGTACTCCCTTTACTCTTATTATTATTATTGTAGAGGCTGAAATGCTGGGTACTTAAAAAGGTAAAGGTTTCCCCACGACCGAATGGTCTAGTCGTGACCGACCGTAGGGAGTGCTCATCTCTGTTTCTAAGCCTGTAGATGCAGCATTTGTCCAAGGGCAAGCTTCCGTGGTCATGTGGCCGGCATGACTCTACGCCGTAGTGCACGGAACACCGTTACCTTCCCACCGAAGTGGTCCCTATTTATCTACTCGCATTTTTACGTGCTTTCAAACTGCTAGGTTGGCAGGAGCTGGGACAAGCCTTCCGGTCAACAAGCTCAATAGCTTAGTGGTTTAACCCCCTGCGCCACCATGTCCACCTTTACCAAGTACCCTTTAACTGGGTGCTTAGTTGGGAGGAAATACTAGCAGGAGCCTAGCAAATGTACGTAGGCAACATACATTTCAGGTGAAAAACTGATCCAATCAAGGAATATATTTTCTTGCTCTTGGAACCAGATAGAGCACCTGTAGCCCCTTCATTTGAATTTTACAATTGGACATCAGTATCTGTTGGGCTCCTGGACCATCTGCGGATATGAAGCCCGCAGATAATGTAATCTGTCGGTTTGGTCAATTGCAAGACCTCCAGAAATGCTCTAGTTGTGTCCAGAAGTGTTATGAGTCCCAGAAAAACCACGCATGACCTCTCCAGTCCTCAGAAACCCAGGTGCAACCAGAAGGTGGTTCTGGTCGCATCCGAGAGGTCAGGTGGGGCCATCACCACAGGTTGAGAACCGGTGGTGGGTCAAATCCGTGGTTCCTAACCCACTGATAAAAAGGCCTGTAGGGAAGAAGATTCCAGAAGGAGGGAGGACAGAGACATCTGAGATGGTCAGCTCAGGTGGAGGATTGGCCAGGAGTACGTTCCATCCCTCTTGGTCTGAGTTCTCCATTGCTTCTCCTCCTCCATCCTCTCCCTGGATTAGAACAGAAGAGGTGGCCACAGTGGATGTGTGGAGGAGCAGAGAGTGGCAGGATAGAGTGTCTCTGCTGCTCTAGCCCACCCCTCTCCTCTGCGTGCTTCCTCTTTTTCTCCACTCCTATCTCCTGGCTCATCTTTCTCCTTTCCCCTAGTTTCAGAGGTGCGCTCTCCATCTCACATGAGCAACCTGAACCGTTCAGCTTCCCTCTGCTACCACGAACGCTCCGATTCCATCTCCTCCAACTTCAGCGGCAGCAACAACCAGCTCAACGCCGGTCCCGGCTCCCAGTACATCTCCGACTTCAGTGTCCGCGCCCTCACGGACCTGCAGTTCATCAAGGTGAGATTTGGGCCTGGTTCTCATGAAGATGATTGGCTGGCTGGCAGGTAGGAGGAGACCCTGCAGAGTTGACTTCTTCTCCATACACAAAATATCCCCTACGCAAACGAGCATGTTAAGGAGAGGAATTCTTGCCCCATCTTCTGCCCGACGTGCCATTTTCGTTGTGCAGGGAATAGTTTGCATGGAGGCGCTTTCTGGGGTGGACGTTCCCTTTGCGATCTGGGCTGTTTGTTTTCTGTGCAGACAGCAAATTCAGGGCCTGCGTTCAGAATTCAGCATCCTCTCGGCATTTTTTTAAAGCAGGTTGTTAGTCCATGTGGCATGGAAGCAGAAATAGACACAGTCAAAAATATGTGGACGATTCCCAGGGGCATCTTAAAAACTGGGCTTGGGGTGGGTGCTACTTAGGACTTCTAGCAGTTGGAGGAACACTATCAATACATTCAACCCATGATTTGTTAGATTAGTGGGGGGAAGAGATGTCTGCTAATGCCGAAAGTCCGTGAAATCTGAATGCGATGAATGGAGCCGTATATACACAAATCAATTTTTTTTTTTTGTATGCAAACAAATTGCAAAGCATTTCCTGATATATAAACCCAAAACATATATGGCTAGTGTTCAGCAAAACAGAAAACGCCTGTTGTTTCCCGCAGGTCCCATCCTAAAGAGCCCAACACTGTGACAGTATGTATCCAGCGCAGGTTAGGAGCAGGCTGGGGCTCAACTTGGAGTAAGGGGATTTTATTTGCACACTTGCCAGCCCTACTCGGATCTGTGCCTGTGATTTTGTGGGCGCAAAGCTGAGCAGCCTGAGTAAAGCTGGTGGAGACAGGAGTTGGCGTCTGGCCTAGGTCACTCCCTGGCCTGATCCACCCTTGGTCCACCCCCTTGCTTTCCCCCCACCCACGCACACCTCCTTTCTGCTCTCCCACCACCCTTTCCCTCTCTCTATGCCAGCCTGCCCAGTCCGGCACAAATCAGGCACAGGTCTGTGCACTGCCCCAGCTTGCTGCTGGATACCCGCAAACGTGCTTTCTGGCACAACTGTGGCACTCAGGAGCCAGTGCAGCGGTGTCATGCAGCCGGAACGCTGGGCGGGAGGAACGGGTGAGTGGCAGCCTGCCCGTTGCGTACCGCTCCATTTCGCCGTCTTCCCTGCGGGCGGGAGGAACAGGTAAGCGGCAGCCCGCCCATTGCGTACCGCTCCGTTTTGCCGTCTTCCCCGCCCCGCGGGGGCGAGGAAGACGGCGAAACGGAGCGGTACACAACGGGCGGGCTGCCACTCACCCGTTCCTCCCACCCAGCGTTCTGGCTGCATGATGCCGCTGAGCCAATGCCAGCAACTTGTGCCGGCTCGCAGGTGGGGTTGGGTGGGGGGGGGGTTGCACTGCCCGGCTTCCAAAACCAGCCCAATCGATCCTTGCAACGTTGGGCCCTGATTCTTTTGCCGCCCGCCTTCAGCGCCCCTCTCTTTCTCCATGCCCCAGGTCACCCGCCTCCAGTACCAGAACGGGCTGATGGCCTCGCGCCTCGAAAGCTGCCCGCAGACTCCCGAAGGCGCCCCTCCCAAACTGGACACCTCCTTGTCGGAAAAGGGGGACTCGGCCGCCACCAACGAAACGACGAGCCTCTTGAACGAGAGGAACTCGCAGCATTACAAGACTAACCACAGCCCTCCGGACAACGTGGTGTGACCCTGGCCCTGGGGCGACCTGGTCTGGCCCAGTTCGCCGCTGCCCTCCCCTTCCGGGACAGCAGCTGTGGTGGCAGCAGGGGGGGACGGGGACAGACCGAGTGCCGAGAGGATTGCAACTGCAGAGAGGAGCGCCGAGAGGATGCAACTAAAAGCCTCGGGCAGTGGTTCCAACTAGATAGGAAGGAAGACAACGTCCCTTCACAGCCTGACGGTTTTTCAGACTCCTGGAGGCGCACCTCCCCTCTCCCGCCATCCACTTCCTGTCTAGGATGGCTTGATCTTATTCACGGCAGTCTGAGCGCATCTGCTCGGCTGCCCGCAACAAGGATACGGGTCCTGGATAGCAAAGGGAATCCTGGCTGCGGCGCCACAGCGGCCAAGTCACCTGCCAGCTGCGATCGAGACACGTCCTGGGCCGTGTGGCGGCCGTGTGGGGGTTTGCCTGTGACGAGGATCTCTCCGGAGCTTGCCTGCAGCTCCTCTTCAACAGCTGCGTCTTATTCGGACGGACAGAAGTGGGGTGACGCCGCAGCCGGCCGTGCGCCGAAAGGGACCACTCCTGCACTGGAGTCTGTCTGATCCCGATTCCCTCTCCCCCAGCCAAGGGCTCACGTGGACTAGCTCCTTGTCTCCATTCCTGCAGCCCTTAGGTACCCAGGCTGCACAGAACTTGCCGCAAGGAACGCGAGCCGCCACTGCCGCCTCCCAAGACACAAGCAGCAGTCCACAGCTAGGCAGGGATCCTTTTCCCATCTCAGGAAGTTCTGAATCTCCTTCTTCTTCTGTCTGGGATTATGTCTCGTCTTTTGTTTTGCCTCAGTCCAGTCTGTCGAGCGTTGCATTAGGAGTGTTGCCGCCTGCCACGTAAATGGTGTTGGGCAGCGCTGGTGGAATTTGTCCCCTGGCTCTGCTCCAAGGAAGCTCCGTTTCTGGGAGCCGTTGTCCCACATTTGGGTCTCATTTGGTTCCGGGCTAGTGCAACCACCTGCAGGATGGTCACTGCAGGATCTTCTTGCCCATGTGCACGACGAGGGGATCGAATGAACTGAGCCACGGCAGGGAGTGGATCCCATTTCTGAATTCTTCCCTACAAGGGCAGCGCAACCTGGAACACCACCTGATGCCATCTTGGGTCTGCTGCCTCTACACTACAAAAAAAAAAAAAAAACAACTCTTACTACGCTCCTCACACACTGCCTTGGAACCCAGAAATGCAGGACTTCCTGTTTCATTTACAAGGATCAGAATCAGGAAGTCCTGCACTTCCAGGCTTCACAACAGTGAGCGAGGAGCATGGTCAGGAGGCGAATGATCTGATTCTCATTCAAGTGAGTGGGAAGCAGATCCACACAGCTGGCATTGGCATTGGGCTGGAGGGAGGCAGTGGCAGCAATCTCAGAGTAAAAGACTCAACAGACCTGAATCCACCAGCCCCTCAAGCCCCTCGCAATCTACTGCTGATGCAGCCCACATTGGAGGCTGCATGGATGGCCTGCACTGCTTCCTGATGTAAATCAGCACCCCGCAAGTAGAGAACTAGCATAGCAGAGAAAGCCAAACTAGATTCGTTCTCCTTGATGTACTAGATTTCTGCTTGCAGAGAGCTGTTTTTAAGCAAAACTGGGAAACCGGTTTTATCTTCCACTCTGCAATGGTACAGTCTGGTCTACCAACCTTGTTCTGCTGGAAGTGCAAATTGGGCCAAGAAGTGAACCACCAGGCTTCTAATTTCAAGGTACCTTGCATCCCCCTCACTTGACAGATCCAATGGTTGTCACAGAACCAGTTGTGGGATACGGTGTGAGCTACCACTGGGCTCACAAGATTAGGGGCAGCGTTGAGAAATGGAGTAGGGGGAGTGCCCTATGGAAGTCTGTTGCCCCTCATCTGCTCATGGGCGAATCTCAGGCTCAGGACTGTACAGCATCTCTTTGGGAGATTATTTGTGTTTGTTTTGCCCCAATTTGGACCTAAACTGATCTTGGTTTACTTCTTTAGTCCACCAAAGTTGGTCTTTGTTGGCATGTATGAAAACAGAGTCCGTTCTTTGGGTAGGGGGGAGAAACTGTACGATCTGGACAGAAGATGCCATATTCCCCCCCCCCGCCCCCGCACTCTTCCGTAGTTAGCTGTGACAAATTAGTTTCTGCAAGGTGCGATCAGGACCACTTGCGTGGCTAAGGGGCACTGGGGTGGTACAGGGCTCGAGGTGGCACCCAATTTGCCAACACTTGCTGGGGGCAGATGCAAGCCACCCAGTGGCCAACAACTTCCCCCATTTTTGCTGGGGAAAAAAAAGGCTCACAACCAGTGGCTCGGGGGCTCACAGTCAGTCACCCACGAGGGGAGTAGGGGTGCCAGCTGGGTAGGATACTGTGATTGCACAGAGGCAGGCTTGCCACCACAGTCCCTCCTCCAGCACACACACACCCTCGCGGACCCTCGCTCAAAGCAATGCTCAAAGCAAGCTCGCTCAGAGCCACTCGCTCGCGGACACTCGCTCAAAGCAATTCTCAAAGCAAACTCACTCAGAGCCACTCGCTCGCGGACACTCACTCAAAGCAAACTCGCTCAGAGCCACTGTGACCTAACCTGGACTTAGGCCGGCACAGTTAGGCCAGCAAAGTGTGGCCGGCACAAGGGCCACCATAAAGTGTGTTTGGACCACTCTTGGAGTCAGGTAGGACGGTGCACATCTGCGTGCTGGCCTCTCTGACTCCGAGGGTGGTCCAAACGTACTTCACGGTGTCCCTTGTGCCAGCCCAACTTTGCTGGCCTAACTGTGCCGGCCTAACTCCAGGCTAGGGTTGCACCCTGAATGGCCAATACCTTTTTGGCCTTTTTTCCCCGACAAAGAAACCTTTGCCCACCAAGAGCGGCTCACAACTACTCCAAGCCACCACAGACCCCGCAGTAGTTGGCAGTGGCATCATCACATCACCACCATTACTTCTGGGTCAGGCGGGGAGGGGGGGTAGTGCCTGATGTCATAACCCCTGGGCGTCCCGGCTCCAGCTACATCAGTGATTGTGACATGGCCACAGATGCGGGAATCCACTTTTCAGTGTTCGAATGTGCTGTCTCCATGTGAACTTGGCTCCAGCCTCCCTGGTCATTGGGGGTGGTCTGGTTTGCCACGTTTGAGTGCAGTGTTCCCCTCCGCTGCTTTGTCTTTGCAGGCAGGGCGGCGGGTTTGGGTCTAGCAGTGAATGGGTCAGGACCAGTGGTGTTATTCACCCGGTACGCTGGGCGGGACTTACCTTTG
>JAJKFI010000162.1:1158337-1187888 GCA_029204185.1 Lerista edwardsae | reverse complement strand
CAAAGGTAAGTCCCGCCCAGCGTACCGGGTGAATAACACCACTGGTCAGGACTCCGTTTTGTTCAGACCCCTCTTATTTTTCGTCCCTCTCTCCTTATACCAAAAACCTGACACGGTTGGCAGTAGGCTTAAGCACAAACCAAAGAACACACCGTGTGGCACGAACGAGAAAATAGTTGTATGTCGTTACCGCCACAAGCTATAGTCATGGCCGCTAGTTAGATGCCTTTAAATGGGGTGAAGACAAATTCAAGGAGGATAGACCGATCGTGTCTGTTATGAGGACTGCTATGATAACGGAACCTCCATGTTCAGGGGCAGTGTGCCTCTAAATATTGGATGCTGCATAACAACAGTGGGAGAGGGCTATTGCCTTCATGCCCTGCTTATGGGGTTCGTGGAGGCCTCTAACTAGCCACTTTTGGAAGCACCATGTTTGTTTAGGTCTATTTGGTCTGATCCAGCAGGGCTTTCCTTACGTAAATACAGCTTTTCAAGAGGCATCACAGCGGGCTGGTCATATACGTGAACCCAGCTTTGCTGGGCGATGGATGATTTACACACTGGGCTCAATCAAGTCAAATGCTGTTCGACGGGTTGCGCCCCTTGACCCTCAGATGCGAGGTCCAAGCAGCTTGGTTTTTTGTTTTGTTTTTAATGGACAAATGGATAAAAATCTGTTCACCTTCTACATTACCAAATAAATTTCCAAAACCGTTACGGAACCGCTTACAGAACTATTCCGGGGATTGGGAGAGAAGTGTGTCCATGATGTCACAGGCATGAGCCAATAGGTGTTGGCCACCGCTGCTGGCTTTTCCTAGGTTACAGCAGAACCACTCCCATTCTGTACCGGGGGGGGGGGGGCTGTTTTCAGAGGGTGTCCCAAGACAGGAATGTAAGTGTGCTGATGGCGACTTGCAATTATCAATGGCCTCTGCCCATTTTGGAATAATGCAGCCCTCCAACCTTGCAGATCAAAAACACGAGTGGCAGGCCCAGCCCAGTCGTGAGGCCAACAGAAGTGGTCTGGTGTGTTGGGCACCCATCTGTGTCTGCCTGCTTGCCTCCACGGCTCCTCCTCCACTCCCGGACTGGAAAAAGAAGAGGGGAACAAAGAGGAAGTATGGAGGAGAGGAGAGTGATGAGCTAGAACACTGGGGAGTGGGAGGGGCAGAGGCTGTTGCATCGTCGGGTAAGAAGGGCAGCATTTGATTTGTCAGGCCGCCTCGGGCATCAAGAAGGTCTTGGGCTGAGCACAACTATGTAATGCCACAACTTGCTGAATTCATGGATTTGGGCAAGTTCCATCTACGTAGTCCCCCCGTTCCTCATCTGCAGAGCATGAATTTAAGGGGAAATGAAGGGTTGCCAACTTTTCAAGCAGCCTCTGTAAGTGTGCCTTCGACATCATTGTGATCTGCAGAGATTAGTGAGTGGCCGTGTTTCGCTCTGTGCCCTGATCCTGGTTTCTGCAAATGGACCTGCTGGGAAAGGCACAAGGCTAGGGTAGTCAGTTGGCATCCCTAAGGCAAGGGCCTGTTTCCACAGGGCCAGGGCTGGCCTAAGGCCTCCCAGCAGCTGAGGCAGCGTGCCAAATGCTGCCCCCTCCAGCTGGTGATGTGCCAGTCATTCCTCCTGTCTTCAGCTCTATCCCCGTCTTTCCCAGTCCAGGAAGCCTTGAGGAGGAGAGAATGTTGGGCTAGAGCAGAGGCCTCCAAACCGCGGACCACCATGTGCCGGGAAAGCCTTCCCCGTCCCGAGTGGCGCGGATCATTCCGTCATGCAGCTGCTCCATTTCCTAGTTGATCAGCTGGCACAGACGCTCTGGGCATTCGCATCTACACCCAGCGTCCTACTGCACAGCCTTCTGGGCGCCCAGACATAGTCGCGAATGCCCAGAGAGTCCCTGCCAGCCGATCGCCTGGAAAACGGAGCGGCTGTGCGATGGGATGATCCGCATCTCTCTCCACAGGAAAAGCTTTCCCTGTATGTCGGATCCGGCCTGTGGGCCATAGTTTGGAGACCCTTGGGCTAGAGCGTCACCAGCCCCCCCACTTTCCTTCATACATCTTCTTCCTCTCTGTTCAATCCAGGGAGTGGGATGAGAGGGCGAGACAGTATAAAGGCAAGCAGGCAGATGGAGTTGGGTGTCTCTTGCCAACCTGGTGCCTGAGGCAACTGACTCAGTTGACCTCATGGGTGGGGCCAGCCTTGCATTGGGCTTTTGGTCCAGCAGGGATGGAACCCTCTGAAAAACCAGATTCTGCCTGAGAGCCACCCTTGGGTCAGTCCTACTCTCAATTCTCTTCCAAGGAGCATAGCACGTTGTCCAGCATTCTGATAGTGGCATGATACACACACACCTGAAAGAGGTGACAGTCTAGATATGATATGGGGGACTGTACCATTTGATTGCCAGTGTGTGCTGCTCTTGAATGCCCCCTCACATTAAAAAAAAAATTTTCCCTGCAAATAGAAAACTACTCCCAAAAGGCTGGATTTTATAACCTTTCTCCTTGCCATTTTAGTCTTCAACTTGCGGGCAGTTTTTTTTCTTTTCCCCCAAAATATGGGGGAGCATTTAAAAACATGAGCTCCCACTTCTATCATTGTTCCATCACTGGCACATCTAGCCAGTAACGGGTTTTCTCTGTCTCCTCATTTCCTGTGTTTTGCCTAGGCAGAACTGACTTGGCAATGTCGAATCTGACCATAGCAATACAGTGTCATTGATTTCGGAAATCCGGGTGAGGTGTGTATGTGTCTCCTTTCTTTGCTATGTGACCTTTTCAGAAAACTATGCAAGATCCACTACAGCCGTAAAACTGGCGTCCTTTTTCTCTCGCAGGGATATCTTCAATGGATCTTTATGCTTCCCCCCCCAAACAGCTTTTAATTTAATTGATCTGTACACATGTTTTCATTTGAATGTAGACTTTTGTCAAACTTAAATTTCTGTTTTGTGTGGGGAGGGCTCTTGGGATTCCATTTCCCTTTTTTATTATTATTATTCCTAAGGAAAGCACAGTGGTATCTGAACATTTACCCCTTTGTGGGTGACATGATGTAATTTATTGTCTTGTGTGGTTTTTTTCTGATTTTAAAATACAAACACTAAACTGAAGATCCTAGCTCCCACCAGGGAGAGATTCTTAAAAAAAAACCTAAAATAATTATGAAATAAACATTATCAAATCAAAAGTGTGGTGAGAAATGTCAATTTTTAAAAAATGTATTTTCATATTTTTATAGCATCCTTCCTCCAAGGAGCTAAGGGTGGTGTATGGTGTTCTTTCCCTCCTTGCAAGATAATGACTGGCCCAAGGTCACTCAGGGGTGAGGATATGAACCTGGATCTTCCAGATCGAAGTCCGATGCCATAACCACTACACCAGTGGTTCTCAAACGTTTTAGATTGGGACCCACTTTTTCGAATGGCACTCGGGTGGAGACCCACCAGAAGTGATGTCATTAACCTGGAACTGATGTCATAGCCAGAAGTTACATAATAAAGCAGGAAGTGCTTTCAGTGTGATGTAATCAAATGACACACTTGGAATACAAACTGGCATTCTTGGACTGCAGCAATTGCACAATTGTGAAACATTCCTGACAGAAAGCAGGCTTAGGACAAATATTATGTAAAAGCACTGAACTAAAAACAAATTTAAAAAAACTCACTTGAAAATTCAAACTGTTAACAGTCACAAAAGGAATATAGCAAGAGTAAGGTCTGCAGTTTCCAAGATGGCTGCTCCCAGCTTTCCAGGACCCACCTGACACCCACGACCCAAGAAGTGGGTCCCGATCCACAGTTTGAATAAGACTGCACTACAGAAGCTTTGAATTGGATTCATTTGTTTAATTTCTGGGACCCAAACTTGCAAATCTTTGCAAACTTACTTGGAAGTAGGTTGCATTGAGAAATCAATGGCACTTGGGGCCCGATCCTGTCTAACTTTCCAGTGCCAGTGCAGCGGCACTGCAGCACCGAGGAAAGGGAACAAACCTTCCCTTACCTGGAAGAGGCCTCCCTGACTGCCCCCCTACCGCAGGATGCAGCGTTTGCCCCATTGGCATGGCTGCACCAGTGCTGGAAAATTGGACAGGATTTGGCCCAATTTCCAAAAGTGCAATCCACCAGCAGTGCTCGCTTGCTAACCAGCTACTGCTCCTATGCTTAAAGGAAACAGTGAAAAGCATTGCCTGCTTATTTCTGGAGGGGTAGTGGTAGTTCAAAGGCATAGGAGCAGGCCAGGCCAAGTATTTTGAGTCAGTTGGCAACCATACAGTCTATCAGTAAATTCTGTGCAGGCTTCTATGAAATGAATGAATGGTATGCCCAGTGTCGTAGCTAGGGCATTTTGCACCCGGGGCTACTTAATTTTTTGACACTCCCCAAAAAACATTTTTTTTTGTTTTTTGGCCATAACTTTTGCTAGCATTAAGGTATTACACTCCGGAGCGGGGGGGGGCATTCATTGAATTCCTGGTGAAATTCCGCATCCAACGGTATTCAGCATGATGGTATTATTCCTTAAAACTGGTATTTTAAAAACTTTTTGCAAAAGAAATTTTATTTTCTGTTTTTACATTTTTGGCCATAACTTTTGCTAGAATAGAGATTTTACACTCTGGCTTTTCATTGAATTCTGGGTGAAATTCCACATCCAACGGTATACAGCATGATGGTAGTATTCCTTAAAACCGCGATTTTGAAAAGCGTGATTTGTTCAAAAGAAGTTTTATTTTCTGTTTTTACTTTTTTGGCCATAACATTTGCTAGAATAGAGATATTACACTCTGGTTTTTTTCACTGAATTCCGGGTGGAATTCCGCATCCAACAATATACAGCATGACCATATTATGCCTTAAACTTGCGATTTTTGGAATTTGGGGTCAGTGGTGACACCCTCCTGAAAGATGGCACCTGGGGTGCTGCACCCCCTGCCCCATAGGTAGCTACGCCACTGGGTATGCCTCAACCATTAGCTCTTAGGTTTTATCATTGGCCATGATCTCTAAATGGAACTTCCATATTTTTCTGAATGCCATACTGGGGAGAGAATAGGGGAACGTTATTTGTTTGCTTTTGAAAAATTACACTCTGCCTTTTGATCATAGGATCCTGAAGGCAGATTACCAAACATTTGCAGTGAACCCCTTGTATGCACAGACACACCCCAGCAGCCTGTGGCTGAAGTTCCTTTTTACTATCCAACTTTTTGTTCACCCAATGGGTTTACATCAGTGGATCTCAAACCTTTTAGCACCGGGACCCACTTTTTAGAATGACAATCTGTCTGGGACCCACCGGAAATGATATCATGGCCGAAAGTGCAGTCATTGTGATGCCAGAGCCTGCTGCTTTCCTGAGAATGCAACAATCAGTTGGGTTATTTCTCAGCCATTTTCCAATAGCAAAGTGAATCAGAAAGAAAAAGGCCTATTTACAACTTCGACGCAGGCGAATCAATCAATCACTAGTATTTATATACGCTTTTCAACATAAAGTTCACAAAGCAGTTTACAGGCAAATAATAACATTAAAGTTAAATGGCTCCCTGTCCCAAAAGAGCTCACAATCTAAAGGAATGGAGAACACCACCAGCAACAGCCACGAGAAAGACACTGTGCTGGGGTGAAGAGGGACAATTGCTCTCCCCCTGCTAAATATAAGAGGACACCACTTGAAAAAGTGCCTCTTGCCCAGTTAGCAGGGCAAGCAACCACACAGCCCTCCCCTTTCCAGCATCCACTCTTCCCATATTTTCCAATATGGCTGCCCTAGGTGCTTCGCAACCCACCTGAAATTGGCTCGTGACCTACAGTTTGGGAACCACTAGTTTACAAAAAACGCATACAATGGCATATATGGCAGCAGTGGACACTTTGTTAATGCAGAGGTGATATGCCCCTGAATCCAGTTGCAAAGGTCAGTGGAAGCCCACTCACTCCCTTAATGACTTCCCTAACCTTAAACACTCTTTCCTCCTCTTATCTAGTATAGGGCCTGGGAGGAGGGGCCACAGCAAAGGCAAGCAGGAAGAGGAAGGTTGCTCCTGAAGGTGTCAGCCCTATAGTGGAAGATGGGGAGTTATGCCATTAAGGCTGCGATCCTATCCTCATTTACCTAGGAGTAAGGGACGTGGTGGCGCAGCAGGTTAAACCGCTGCTGCTGGGCTTTCCGACCAGAAGGTTGGGAGTTCAAGACTGCGCAATGGAGTGAGCTCCCGTTGCTTGTCCCAGCTCCTGCCAACCTAGCAGTTTGAAAGCACCTAAATGCAAGTAGGACCACTTCTGTGGGAAGGTAACGGTGTTCCGTGCGCTACGGTGTATAGTCATGCCAGCCACATGACCATGGAAGCTTGTCCTCGGACAAAACGCCAGCTCTTTGGCTTAGAAATGGAGATGAGCATCGCCCCCTACAGTCGGTCACGACTAGACCAGACCAGGTCGTGGGGAAACCTTTACCTTTACCTTAAGCTCCATTGACTACAAAGGTACTTACTTCTGAGTATAGGATTGGTCTGTTAGACTCCCCATATCTAGAGGTGGGGGGAAACAGTTTTATTCATGGATTTCTCTATTTTCTAAAGTTAGACGTGCAGAAAGCAGTATTATGTGTTTTTATTCAAAATGTACTTTATAATTCTAAATTATACTCACTTTAAGTGCACTAGGTAGGTGATACAGGTTTGACTATCCAGGCGGAACTTACAATTACCTGCTGAAGCTGGATGGCACAGAAGGAGAGAACCACACAACATCTGGGACTGAGGATTTGGTGAATCACAGAATACTGTGTATTTGTAAAAATGGTGAGAAAATGGTGGTTTAGACCAGGAGGCTCCAAACCATTCGGCCCAAGGACGACATCCTATATAAGGGCATTTAAATGGTGACCCTGGTGCCCATGGAGTGCTCTGGAACGGAACTCCCATCGATCCCAGTGGTTGCACTGTATTTAGCCCCCACCCCGCAAACAAGGTGCTATGGGCTGGTCCCACCACCTACCAAGGGCCAGATCAACACCTTCTGGAGGGCTTCTTTGGTCCTTCGGCCAGGGCTTAGAGACCCCTAGTTTAGACCAGCCTTCCCATGTAAGCCACCTTGGGCATTTGCTTAAGCATGGGAAAGACGGGATTTAAATACTTCAGACAAATAAATATAGGTGGTATAGTGTCAAGAGATGAAGCCAAAAGCATTACCCATACCAAGCACCCACCATTAAAGAATAAAACCAAATAAAATGGGGGTTTTGCAGCTTTTTTTGTTTTGTTTTACAAAGAAGTGCAGAAAGCGGTGTTATACGTTTTTATTTTATCACTACACAGTATTATCCCACCTATACCCATGTCTTTTTTTGTTTGTTTGTTTCATAGAACAGCTGCAAGAGGAGCGAATTTTTGATCAGGGTTACAGTGGGGGTGGGCTTCCTTTCCCCAGCTTAAATCATACACACTGCAAATCATTATTGGCTAAGGAGAAAACATATGGGCACATAATGTGTCCAGAAACCCTTGTCTTAATTCAAGCCTGACCAGATAGAATTAAACCAGCAGAGCCCTTTTGAATAATAGTAAACTCAAAAAGATAGCCTCCTGCCCCCGTGTGGTTCTAAGGAAAGTCAGGCATGGAAACCGACCCATCGCTATGTTGCCCATAGCAGTCTTTTGCAAACCCGACAGGATGCATTAAAAACATTTCATATGGCATATAACTTTGTTGCTTTTATTCTGCCAGTCTGTTTCTAAATTCGGTACTTTAAATATATTTTCTAATAGTGCTTTGGAAAAAAAGCCTCTTAAAACGCATCCTATATACGTTTGTGCAAAAGTAAGTGGCACTTAAATTCAGTAGAATTTACTCCCAAGCAAGTGAGCAGCCCAAGGTCTGTTTCAATACCGCGCTGTGCACTTTTGCTTGCGAGTAAACCCCATTGAAATCCGATGGACATACTCGTGAGTCAAGAAGCCCAGGTTTGGACTTCATGCCCAACTCAGCACAATCCCATGCATGTGTAAATAAGTTCCGTTCAGTTCAATGGGGTTTGTTTACTCCCAGGTAAGTCTGATTAGGATTGTAGCCTTAACTTCGAAGCAAGCCTCAATGAACCTGAAGCGGCTGTAAACATGCAGCTAAAATGCGGAGGCAAATTTACTCCTGAGTAAATTGACAATTGGGGCCTGGCAGCATTGAGAATGAGGAGGCTTTCTGGGCGTGGGAGGGGGAAATCGCCCACTCTCAGTGCAGCGCGTCCCTCTCTGCCGTTGCACCTTGTGGCTCGGGAGTAAGTCCTGCAGGGGAACAGTCCTGCAGAGGAAAGTCTCGATCCAGGACAATGGAGCGCGCGGCCCCTTTAAATCCCAGCTCGCCCCTCCCTCCCGCTCGCCGCTCCCCTCCGCTCCGCCTTGTTTATAACACGGAGCCACCGAACTTGCGCCTTTCGGCCGCGCCCTCCGCGCGCGCACATTGGCCAGTCCGCGCCAGCCGCGCCCCGCCATTGGCCGCGGCGCGGGCAGGCAAGTTCGGCGGCGGCGGCGACGGGCAGGAGGGGTGTCAGCTGACCTTCCCTCGCACAGTCCACTCCCCCCCGGTCGCTGCTCTGGGCTGGTGCAGCGGCTGCAACGACTGCTGGCGATGGTGGGCGGCTGCAGCCTGCTGGCGCGGCTGCTCTGGGGCTGGGCGGGCGCTGCGCTGTGGCTGGGCTGTGCAGGGGTGCGAGGGGAGGCTGCAGCAGCAGCAGCAGCAGCCGGGCAGCCCCTCCAGGACTCCAGGGCCACCCCAGAGACTGAGGCCCCCCAGACCCCCGAGGCCAGGGGCCCCCAGCAGCCTGGGGCCCCCCACCCCAAGGTGCTGGGCTTCCGCCTGGAGGAGGGGGCCTCGGCCACCGGCGGCCTCGTCCGGGCCACCCCGGGGGCCACCTTCCGCCTGCGCCTCTATGGCACCGGCCTGAGCAACCGCAGCTGGCCCTGGGTGGCCTTCGTGCCGGCTGAGGCCCCCTGTGCAGCGCTGGGTGGGGGGCCCTCCGCCACGGCCTCCCCACACGGGGCCCCCCAGGTGCACGGCATCCTGCCTGTCGGGGACCACGCGGCGCTGGTGACAGTGAAGGTGGCCCCCGGGGGCGTTCAGGGCAAGTACCATCTCTGCAGCCCGGCAGGGCCCAGGCACCAGTGGGCCCCGGCCGCCCTGGGCGACGCTGTCCTGGTGACGGAGGATGAAGGCGGAGGCAGGAGGGTGGCGCCGGTGGCCTTGCTGCCCCCCTTGGCCCCCTGGCTGCTGGGCACGCTGGTGGCCTTGTTGCTGGGGCTCTTGGCGTTGCTGCGGACTTTGCAGCTCAGCACCCTGTGGCTGGACCCGGTGGAACTGTACGTCTTGCGGGACTGCGGCTCGGAGTCGGAGCGGGAAGCCTCCAAAGTGCTGGAGCCGGTGAGGCAACGAGGGACCTTCATCCTGTGCTCGCTGCTCCTCTTGAGCTCCTTGGCCCACGCAGCATTGGCCGTGCTTTTCTACAGGGCCGTGGGGATGCTGGCGCCTGCGATCCTGGGCGTGGCGGGCCTGGTCTTCCTCCTCGCCGAGGTGCTGCCTTTCGCCGTCAGTTCGCGGTGGGGGCTCTTGCTGGCCCCGCGGGGGCTCTGGCTCACGCAGCTCTTCATGCTGCTCACCTTTCCCATCTCCCTCCCGCTCAGCAAAGTGCTGGAACTTGCCTTGCAGCACGACACCAGCACGTGCCTCCTGCGGGAGAAGATCCTGGACATGGTGCGCAACAGCGACCCGTACAACGAGTTCGTGCGGGAGGAGTTCAGCAAGAGCGCCCTGCGCAACAAAACGGTGGAGGACGTGCTGACGCCGCTGGACGAGTGCTTCATGCTCAACGCCGGCGCGGTCCTGGACTTCAACAACATGTCCATGATCATGCAGAGCGGCTACACCCGCATCCCCGTCTACGAGGACGAGCGCACCAACCTGGTGGACATGCTGTACGTCAAGGACTTGGCCCTGGTGGACCCCGATGACTGCACTCCCCTCAGCACCATCATCAAGTTCTACAACCACCCGCTCCACTTTGTCTTCAACGACACCAAACTGGATGCCGTGCTGGAGGAGTTCAAGCGAGGTAAAGGAGGTGGCCCTCAGTAGCCAAGCACATGCTTGGCGTGCCAGTGGCCCCAAGTTCTCTCCATCAAGGATCTCGGGTAGCTGGCCTGGGACAGACCTCTGCCTGAGACCTGGGAGATACACCCACCAGAAGTGTATTGGTTCTCAAACAATGTCCTGGGGAGCACTGGGGCTTTCTCCAAGCATATCCAGGGGTTTTGAATGAGAAGATCGCTAATGGTGGGCAAATGTCCCCAATGATCAGCTGGCCCACTAGTACATAATCTGTCCTGGCAGTTCTCTGTCTCTGAGATTGGGTATGTTCTGTGCCACAATGGCAATTCCTGCTGAGCAAAATAAGGTCTGACAGGTCAGTCTCATGCCTTGTGTGGTCTCTGTGCCCCAGAAGCTGAGGCTCCATAGCAGGTGTTCAGGAGTTCCTTGGCAGACAAGACCATGAAAAAAGGTTCTTGGGTGTTGCAAATGACCGAGTCCTCATTCTGCCTTTTGGGTGTTGTCCAGTTGGCCGTATTAGGGTGTCCCAGAGTAAAAGAGCAAGTTTTCTTGGGACAGCTTTGCCAGAATTTGAATGTACCTGGGAACATACTTTAAGGCAACAATCCTATTCACACTTACCTGGGAGTAAGTTCCATTGAACTTGGTGAGGCTTAGTTCTGAGTAGACATGCCTAGGATTGAATTGTAAGTGTACTTAAGAGTGCTGCCAGCTTTTGAACCCTATTAGTTCTTCTGTACTTACCATCTGAAAACCTGTGACCCATAAAAGAGCTCATAATATCCCATTGTTCCTAATTCCACTCAACAAGCTACACAAGGGCTTTGTGTCACTTGAGAGGGTTAGTCTTTTCCTCTGTGAAAGGCACACATGAGGAACCCATGTGTAAGTTGTAATATGTGAACCTCATATGTGGGTTTTTTATGGCATGCGCATGATGTGCTGTGCATCTATGCACACATGCGCGTTCCAATGTGCATGCGCATGATCTGCTTGCATGGGGATCGATGCAGACTTTTCATGTGCGGAATTGCTTTTGCGCGTAGGAAGACCGAAACATCTGACGGTCTTTCGAATTCACGTTGTAAATCATTTTATGTTGTTTGTTTTACGAAATTCTGTTCACTGTGTTTCCAGGGCAGTTTATAGAAAGGCGGGAGAGCAATAAAATAGCAAGACATAACACAATGAAAGTGGTAATTAAAAGCAGGAGACTTTGAAAGAGCACTTTAAATGCCTGGAATTTTATTTTGCATTTTTGTAAGTCTTGGCCTGGCAGCAGAAAGACAACAGCATGGGTGCTAGGCTGAGCAGTCTGTAAACATTGCCACAAATGAAAAGGCTCTCTCTTTCCAGTTGCCAGATGACAGGGCTGGTCTCTAGAGGAGAGCCTCTAAAGATGACCAAGGGTGGTTCTTGCTGTGTCCAGGTGTGCCCCCTCCCAATCCCACCTGCTTGTCATTTGTATCCTAAGCCAGTGGTTCCTAAACCTTTTAGCACATGGGACCCACTTTTTAAAGTGACACTCTCTCGGGACCCATCTAGTTTTACGAGATTTAAAGATGATGTAGAACGAAAAAATTTTTATTTATTGTTGTTCAGTTGCTAAGTCGTGTCCGACTCTTCGCGACCCCCTGGACCACAGCACTCCAGGCCTCCCTGTCCTCCACTAGCTTCTGGAGTTTGCCCAATTTCATGTTCACCGCTTCAGTGACACTGTCTAACCATCTCATCCTCTGCCGCCCCCTTCTCCTTTTGCCTTCCATCTTTCCCAGCATGAGAGTCTTTTCTAAAGAGTCCTCTCTTCTCATGAGGTGGCCAAAGTATTGGAGCTTCAGCTTCAGGGTTTGTCCTTCCAGGGAGCAATCAGGCTTGACTTCCTGTAGGATTGACCGATTGGCTCTCCTTGCAGTCCAGGGGACTCTCAAGAGTCTTCTCCAACACCATAATTTGAAAGCATCTATTCTTCGGCGCTCTGCCTTCCTTATGGTCCAGCTCTCACAGCCATACATTGCTACTGCGAAAACCATAGCTCTGACTAGGCGAACCTTTGATGGCAGGGTAATGTCTCAGCTTTTTATTAAGTTGCCTGGGTTCGCCATAGCTTTCCTCCCAAGAAGTAAACATCTTGTCATAACTTCATAGTGTCATAACTTCTTGTTATGAGGCTGCCCTAAATAGCCTTAAGGTTGTGTAATTATGAGGAATGTAATTATGAGGTTGCACCCGCACCCACTACCTGTCATTGATGGATTTTCTTTTTGGAGGGGGGGAAAGCACCAGAAAAAAAGATGCTGAGGCATATACCTCCCTAGAGTAACACAAGCTTGCAAACTGCAGGAGCTTAGTTCTGTGCAGGGCAGTTAGCAGCTATCCAATTTTTGAATAGCCTCGGGGCTTGAGTTTTCTGATCTTTCCATCACCTGTGTTTTCATTGAAGGCTGAATGAAATTGGGTCCTGACCCACAGTATGAGAAGCTCTGCCCTAAACAATAGATACTTGCAGTGAAGGGTTTTACTCTAAATATATTTTTCCCCAGCCATTTAGTTCTGTTCCCCAAGTCACAAGATTCCTTGTGATTATAACTTATTGCTCCTGATTTTCTCCATACTTTCTTCCCTCTCTCGCTCGCTCGCTCTGAGCGCAATTCTAACCTGGAGATAGGCTGGCTCAGTTAGGCCAGCAAAGTTGGGCCGGCACCAGGGGCGAAAATGGTGAAAATGGCACCTGGGGCACCCAAGTGCGCCCCCACAGGAGCCCAGGTCTACCCACCAGAAGCAGCCGCGGGTACACCTGAGCTACACGGAACCCAGATGTACCCATTAGAAACAGCCACGGGTAGACCTGGGCTCCCTATAGGGAAACAGCATTAGAAACAACAGCAGAGCCCAGATCTACCCATTAGGACCAGCCACGGGTAGACCATAGTGCAGACCTTCCCCCACCCATTCAAAATATCTTTCCAGTGCCAAGTCATCCAGTGCCAAGGCATAACTTTTAAGGTCACGGTGAGCTTAGCCTTAGTTTTTTTTGTAGTTGGTTCTTAATGTTTGCTGACTTCAGTTTGAAATCCCTGTGTCTCCACTTTCAAAAATCTGAGTCAGTGTCTGAAAAAGCCACATGTGAGCAGAGACCATCATGCAATGCTTCCAATTTGCATGGGAGATTAGCATGTGCCTGCCCCCCCCAGTTATATAGGCAAAATGGAACCCGCGGCCGTTTCTAATGGGTAGATCTGGGCTCTGGAGCCCAGGTCTACCCGCGCAATGTTGCAGGGGCCACTGGCGCCCCCCTAGACAGCCCCAAGATGGTGCCCAGGGCTCGTGCCCCCCCACCCCCCTAGATCCACCACTGACCGGCACAATCCGACTCCTAGAGTGGTGCAGACACACTTTACGGTGTCGCTTGTGCCAGCCTGACTGTGCTGGCCCCGATCCGGGTTAGGATTGCACCCTCCAAAATATAGACTGCAAGCTCCTCAGGCCAAGGATCTGGAAACCTTGCTCTGTGCAACCTGAATGCATTGCTGAGAACTCTGGGAGGTGTTTTCAGGCACGCGTGGTTTTATTTTTTTGTTTTCACATTTTTATCCCGCCCTTCCTCCAAGTTGCTCAGGGTGGTGAACATAGTTCCTCTGTCCTGAGAACAACCCTGCGAGGTAAGTGAGGCTGGGAGAGAGAGTCAGCGATGGGATCTACAAACGACCTGGGGGAACGCTGGGCGGGACTTCCGCGGGGCTTCCGCGTGATTGGCTGCCCGTCCGCAGCGTTCTGCAGCTGTCCTGGCCTCGGGGGGGCTGCCCCCGGTTAGTGCGCCCCACCGCTGCTCGCCCAGGCACCCGGCACGACCCTCACCCATCCTCCGCAGTGAGCAGGAGCCCCCCCCCCCCGAGGCCAGGGCAGCTGCGGTTTGCGGCGGACGGGCTGCCAATCACCCGGATGTCCCACCTAAGTCCTGCCCAGTGTTCCCTCAGGTCGTTTGTAGATCCCATCGCTGGAGAGAGTGCCCAAGGTCACCCAGGGACCTTTGTGGCTGAACCGGGATCTTCTAGGACCAGCTTCTGAATCGCTACACCAAGTGCTAGCAAGGCCCATTGTTTTTGTTGAACCCTGGGCAGCGTCTCCAAATCTCAGGCCCGCTGCATTGAGAAAATGCCCAGTGCCATTTATTTATATATTTTATTTAACGAATTTATACCCCGCCTTTCTGCTCTTTGGTAGGGCACCCAAGGCGGCTTGCAATAAAAAATGCAGAATAAAATTTAAAAACAATAATGGATAATTTAAAAACAGACCACAATGGACAATACAATCATTAAAATTACATTAAAAAATTACGAATTAAAATACAATTTAAAATACAGGTTAAACTGCCAGCCCAGCATGGCAGCAATTAATAAATGCTTCCTTAAAGAGAAAGGTCTTAAGACCCTGCTGAAAGACTGGGAGCTGCCACCAGCAAATCTTTACAGCAGTCTTTACAGAATCTTGCGCTGGGCAGCCGCTTCTGCTGCCCATCACACCAGCGGTCTCTGTGCCCCCGATTTGGAGGGGAAAGCAGCTGCCCGGCTTGAGATTCTGCAAAGATCAGCTGGAGAAAGAAAAGGCTGCAGCGAGGAAGAAAAAGCAGCACACTGTGCAGGGGAATCCTTTTTCTTAACACTGGATCCAGCCCATGGCCACAGTTTGGAGCCTGCTGCCCTTGGGTCTCACTGTTGCTCTGCAGGTGCTGAAAGCGGAACGCACACCCCTCTCTGCCTGCGCATTTTAAGGGGAGAATGCTTTTCTTGCAAAGATGCTTGTTTACCGTTGCTGATCTTTTAATTGAGGAAACACTGGCAAGCTTCTGAGAAACCCAGAAGCTCTTTCTGTGTGTCTGTACACGCAGGCTCATTCCTCACCTTTGCAAATAAGGGTCAAACTAAGTGTTACACAGGAGTGTTTCATCTGTTGTGAGTAAGAATGTTGTGGGGAGGAAGGACTCAATGTGGATTAGGACTGTGGCACTTTCGGCCGGGAGAACATTCAGAAAATTCGAGCACGTACCTCCTAGCTGAGGAGGGATTTGGGTGAGAAAAGTAGTGCAGGAGGAAGGTATTAAGTTTGCAAACCAGAGTCCCAGTCCGCATTAGAAACCCACACAGCTATTTCCATACAAGAAAGACTGACTTATCGGTTCACTTTCTGTTCTAAGGAAGTCTCTTCATGGCAGGGTAATGCACAGACTCGTCCATCTGCCCACATCAATCCGTGGGCATTTGTAGCACAAGCACTACCTGAACTTGGGGGAAAGTACTGAAAGTTTGGAACCAGTTGGGAACCATTTCCCTGCCTGGCCACCTGGAAGCAACCCTTCCTCTGCCGAGGTGATGGGGTATGTGGCTATACACATGGCTCACGCACTTGATGGACCAGGGCCTTGTGTATACTGCCATTGGCAGACATTTCTTCTGCCCTCTGTGCATGAACACGGACTCTGTGGCTATCGTGCAGGACAAGCTCTCTTGCAACGCCACTTGCAGAGGGGGTATAGTGCATGTTAAGCTGTTACAGCAAAGCAGCAGAGTCTAGTGTACAAAACACAACATTGTTGGTCACTGTATTTGTCCATTGGCAAGAAAAGCAAAACCGTGAATCTGGTAATCCCTTTTATTAGGACCAGCCAAAATCTTAAGCTGTTCTCCAGAATTCTTCAACAGGCTAGATTCTAAGCTCAGCAGAATTGGAGATGGGGAGAGGAATGAGAAGCCCCCCCCCCCCCAACTCTGCAGTTTGTAACAGTTATAGAGTACAGGAGGAATTAAGCAGATTTACAGTGCAATCCTGTGCTTGTCTACTCAGGTTAGTTGCATTTTATTTATTTGTTGAGGCTTATACCCAGGCAAGTGTGTATAGGATTGTGGCCTTAAATTTAAAGATCTCGGGTGGCACTAGGACATCTGTGCAGAAGAAGGTGATACGACTGTGTTTCACATTTCAGAATATCAAGTCCTGCAGTTACGCTTGTCCATCTCCCACACTAGCTAAAGTGCAAAGGCCCCTTGTCAGGCAGAGAAGGGAAACGTAGTACTCTCTATATCAGGGGCTGCCAACCTATGACCCATGGGCCGCATCCTGCCCACCACCCAGAGTCATCCAGCGTTTGCAGAGCTTGGCTTGTGAGGCAGCCCAATTTGCCTTGGACAGAGCTGCCTTCCCAGGCTTGTGGAGTCCCTGTGCTGCTGGCACATGGCAAATTGGGCAGGAGGCTTTGCCTCAAAATCCAACTGCTGCACAGCCACTTCCAGGAGCTCGGCAATCTAGGCGTTTGGTGATAGCGTGATAACATCACTACACTGCCAAACGTCTGACCCTTTTGCCCGGAAAGGTTTCTGACTCTGACTCTATAATAACAGAGGTAGAGATTCTGCATAAGAACAGCCGCACTGGATCAGGCCAAAGGCCCATCTAGTCCAGCTTCCTGTATCTCACAGTAACCCACCCAGTGCCTCAAGGAACATGCAAGACAACAAGATGCCTGCTTCCTGTTGCCACTCCTTTGCACCTGGCATTCTGAGGTAGCCTGCTTCTAGAACCAAGAGGTTGCACATACCCACCATGGCTTGTAGCCTGTGATGGCCTATCCTCCATCAATCTTCTAATCCCCCTTTAAGGGGGGGGCATCACCACGTCCTGTGGCAAGGAGTTCCACAGATTCATTACATGCTGGGTTAAAAAGTATTTTCTTTTATCTGTTTTAACCCTCCCAATACTCAATTTTAGTGGATGTCCCCTATTTCTGGTGTTGAGAGAGAGGGAAAAGAACATCCCTTTATCCACTCTATCCATCCTTTTTATCATTTTGCATGTCTCTATCGTGTGTCCCCTAGGCACCTTCTTTCTACATTGAAGAGCCTGCAAATGCTGTAGCCTTTTTTTTTTTTTTTTTTTTTTTTTTTGTGAGGGAAGTGTCCCAGCCCAGTAATCATTTTGGTCGCTCTCTTCTGCACCTTTTCTATTTCCACTGTGTCGTTTTTGAGATGTGGCAACCAGAACTGTGCACAGTACTCCAGTAATGCGTAGCCCTGTACATTAAAGTTGGTAGAAGGCAGACTGTGAGACCTTTAAAGGGTAACGGAGATGTTGTAGCTCCAGCTTTCATAAGACTGGAGTCCATTTCATCCGGTGTACCAAGGCCGGCATCCTCGACGTCCCAGGTCGGCAGGGCAGAGAGAATGGGGGTGAAATGAAACCCGTGGGGCCAGATTGTCATGAAATGGAGCAGTTCTCATCCACGACAATTCTGTGTAAAGCTTAAGTCTTAAATCAGTGGTTCCCAAACCGTGGCTCCCCAGGGAGCTGCAGAAACCAGCCAGGGGAGCCTCGGAATTCTGGTGAAAAGCCCACCGCCCTATACTAGGATTGTAGCCTTAATGGGTATCTGTGGCCGGCTTAGCAAGTTAAAGGAGCCACCAGTTGAAAAAGTTGGGAATCACGTCTTAAACGCATATAAAAAACACAGTGACTCACTTCAAAAAGCAGGTATGTCAGGGAGAAGGCTAGCCTTTATCCCTGCAGTGCTACTTTTCTGTCTGCAGGGATTTTTTTTCTGCCAGAGTGAAGGCTAGCCTACAACCTTTATCCTTGGCATGCTAAATTTCTGTCTGCATTCAGGAGGCAAAAAAATTGTGTTTCCATAGTGAGGCCATTAGGGGGGCTCGTCATTCGCCAGTGTAGAGTGCAAATGAGGAGTTGTGTCTTTGTGCTGTGTTGAAACTGGATGACTTCCTGGGAGCAGGCCAGCTCCCGGCAAAGCAAATACGATTTGTTTTGATATGACTGTCTGTGGAAGCTCAATAAATCGGTGAGTAACTCTGTCTGTTAGGCAGGGCTCTGTGTGTGCTGCCGTTCCATGTGAGCACAGAGAAGGCCCGGGCTGATGCAAAACTTGATTTTCTTCTTTGTCGTCATTGTTTTTGGAAGAGCAAGTTTTTAGCTCACTTTATTTGTTTGCAGGGTTGGCCCATCTGTGAGGCCAACTGAGGCAGTTGCCTCAGGCAGCAGATGGGCAGTGAGGCACCTGTCTCCATCTGCCCACTCGCTGCACTGCTCCTCCCTGGCTTGAGGAAGGATCTGGAACAGAAGAGGAACTGTGGAGGAGAGGAGAGTGGTATGCTAGACTAGAGTATTGCAGAGGTGTGAAAGAAAGAAGAGTGTTGGCCTAGGGTGTTGGAGATGTGCTAGCCAGCCACTGTCTTCTCCTCCACAGTTCCTCCCCTGCATCGTTCTCTTCCTTTCCCAGTCCAGGAAGTGGGAGGAGTGGAAGCTGAAGCATCATCAAATGAGGGGAAGGTATTATTTGGCAGTCCTCCTCCAAGGGACGTCTAGCTTTGCTAGCTTTGCCCATTTGTTTTTAGCAGATATGTGCTAGCTTTGCTAGTTTGCTTTGCTCGTTTGTTTTTAGCAGATATGTGTTTTAGAAGATTTATCCCCGTCTCTTCATTGACTGGTTGCAAAGGCATTCCAGCCTGTGAAAACAGTACAAGGAGCCACCCAGCGAGTCCTGTTCCTCTGCCCTGCATGCTTGTGCCATGAGGACTAGTCAGTTAAGCTCAGGTTTTGTGCAACAGTCTGCACATGCTGAGCCCCAAAGAGTTCTCAACCTTGTCTTTTAGTCACGGCTTCCAGCTCGGTCTGATGTTTGCCTCCAGCGTCTCCTGTGCCTGCGCCTACCCCAGCAGCAACCTGCGCTCTTCCCCTTTCTGTTTTTTCTTCCCCCTCCCCTCCTCCATGGAAACAACCATGATGTAATTGGGCTTTGCGTGGCTTGAACATGACCGGCATTGCAGGGACTCTTTCCATGCCGTCCCAAGAATAACAAAGCCAGCTGGCGCCCTGGCCAGAGAGAGGTGGCGAGGCCTTTGATTTCCGTCATGAGGGTGTAATGCAAAGCAGCGCTGTCCAAATGACCGGAAAAAAAAAAATCATTCTCGTTCCCACTCTTGCTTTCTCCCAAGGAGCCAGCAAGCCCCAAAGGGAGCATCCCTCAGACAGAACTCCCAAGCCATCTGGCGCCCCCTCCAAATAAAGACTTTCGCCAGATGGCTGAAGCATCTCTGATTCACCAAGGTCCTCTCCGTTGGCTGACGGTGATGGGAGAGATCTCTAGCAAGAGGAGATTGTCTGGACTTTGGCACCCACTTTTCTGGTTGAAAGGAAGCAGGAATCGTAACTTCATGCCAGTCAAGATCTGACCAAACTGCACATGGCGTTATGCTCTGCAGTTGGCACCCTCCATGTAATTCCAGCCATAGGGATCTCCCCCCCCCCACCGGCTGAGGGTCGTGACCATTGCTGGGGTGGGGTGGGGTGGTGGGGGTCCAGCCTTTCTCCCTGGTGCACAGCCCAGATCCAAATTCTCCACAATTTGCTGTTAGGTACAGAGAGGAAAACTTGCAGGCACAAAAAAAAAATTAATTCTTTTAAACGTAATCCTAATAAAATTGAAGTCATAATTTTCATCATAATGCTTTGCAGCAAGGAGGTTCAGCGGCAGTTTGGATCAGGGTCTCAAATCTGTGGCAGTGTAATAGTTAAATTGCATGTGTTGCCAGAAGTAAACTGCGTGTGGCCGTTGCAATCCCCATGTTCAGTGCAACGCAGAGTTTGGCCCAAGTGCTCTCGGAGCATTGAGCAAGCTCGTATGATTTCTGTTATGTGGAACTTGCCTGTTACGTTGCGTAACCTGTTCTTTGTCATTGATGTTTTATGGCTGTTGATAAGGCATAGATTGTTGCTTCTACTGTTCAGGGTAGTAGCTTCTGAAAACCTTTTGTTTTCCCTTTTCAAAATAAGAATAATACAGGCCAACACATATTCTGCTGTCTTAAAAATTAGACCTATTCTGGGGGTATGTTTGAGGTGCTGATTCCAAAAACAGCACCAGTTTTGCCCTGTCACATCTAGTTTCATAAATCCGGCATAGCCAGTGATGTCATGCAGGGGGAACGCGGGGGAACTCAGTTCCACTAGTTAAAATTAGGGCTGACTCCGCCCACTTCACTCTCCCTCCTCCCCCCTCCCCCCTCCCAATTCCTCTGCAAAAGCTTTTCTTCTTGGTTGGCCGGCAGTCAGAGGGTTAAAGGGAGCGACTCTGGATTCCTAGGGGGGCGAAGGCAGTGATGTCATTCAGGGGGAACGGACCAGAATGGGCGTTCTGGATCCTAACGGGCTCCGTGGCTGGTTCCGGGTTCCTGACAAGTGCCAATCAAAAGTGAGTTCCTGTTCCTAAATCATTTGAATGACACCACTGGGCATAGCCTTGTGAGTGAATGGTTCAAGAAGCTTCCTCATGAGGAAGTTTATGCCATGGTTTCCTCATGAAGAAGCTGCTTGAACTATTCACTAATGAGGCTCTGCTATAGCTCCGAAACTGGACACGAGAGGGCAAAACTGATGCCATTTTTGGAATCAGCACCTGAAATTCATACAAAACCACTGTAGATTTTGGAAAAAATGGCCTTCCTGACCTTCAGTTTTGCAGGCCTGTGTAATTAACACGGAACTGCTGTTTCCAGTGTTACTGAAGTCCTTGTTACAATGACCTTGTGAGGTAGGCCAAGGCACAGTACAAGGAGATACTGTTAGCTGTTAGTGAACCTAACCCCCAGTTTTTGCATTCAGGAGACTCCTGTTCCTCTGTTGTGAGTTATCCATCCTTCCGCCCCCACAGGGCTCCTTCAGAATCCATACCCAGCTCCTGCAAGAGCCAGGAGTCTGGCTTAGAAGGAAGTGCCCCTGTTAAACCCGAAGGTTCAAAAGAATTTTCTCTGCATATATTGTGTCTTTCACTTCACTTGGAATTTCTTGGAGCTGGTCGCCTGGGCAGGAAAGGAGCTGGGATTAAAACGATTAGCCTTGCTCCTAATGTCTAATGGAACCGGAAAGGTGAACATAATATCGAGAAAACGGCATAGCTCTGACCTGGCTCCAGACTGCAATGAGCAGCCCAGCTCATCCATGGGGTCAACTGGTCGCCCAAGGGTGAAAGGGGATCCCTCTTCTCTCCCACCTGCCTGCTTCCACTGCTCTTCTTTCTTTCTCCCCCCCCCCAAGCTTACTGACTTTAAATAGGGAGCAGAGCAGAAGAGGAAGTGTGGAGGAGGTGAGAGTCATGGGCCACCTTGCCCTCTTCTGAATCTCTGCAAACTTCGGAGAAAAAGGTCCCTCCTTTCCACTGTCTCAGTAGGTTATAGAGCTGCAGTTTTCAACCAGTGTGCCGCGGCACCTTGGTGTGCCGCAAATGGTCTGCGGGTGTGCCGTGGGAGTTTGAATCATTGGAAAGGACCTACAAGGTCATCTAGTCCAACCCCCTGCCTGTAGCAGGAAATCCTCCTAGAGCATCTCCAGCAGGTGCCTGTAGAGCCTCTGCTTGAAGGTCTCCAGTTTGAAGGTCTCCTCTGCTTGAAGGTCTCCAGGAGAATCCACCACCTCCCTCCAGTGGCAATCTGTTCCGCTGTCGAACCGCCCTGATCGTCAAGAAATTCTTCCTGATGTCCAGCCGGAATCTCCTCTCTTGCAGTTTGTGCTCTTTGGGGAGGGTCTTTTATTAGTAGGGCCGTTAGGGGATGTGAGTGTGAGATGCAGTGCAGTGTGCCCTGTGAATTGCAAAACAAAAAACAAAAAAAAAACATGCCATGGCTTACCGTTTTAGCACCTTGTCGGTGTGCCGGGAGATGAAAAAGGGTGGAAAATCACTGTTGCAGAGAAAAGGCTCCGTCCCTTGTGGGACTTTAGGGAAGAGCTTGTGAAGGTTGAAGCGCAAATACTACTAAGTAGGTCTGGTCAAGCAGGAGCCATGTCAGATTTTTTGCACGCACGCACAGTTTTGGCTTCATCTGTGCAGTCGGTTCTGCGCAACCTTCGCAGGGCCAGGCTCACATCATCCACCACAGGGACCTGCGCCCCGCCCTGCACATGTAAAGGAACATGTGCAGCACCAAGGGAAGATCAAAGGCAGGGCGGGAATTGGAGCACGCTAAAGTGACAGCTGGGCATTGAGGGCGGCGGCAGCCTGCTGCATTCCGGGTTCCCCACCTCAGCCTAGCACTGCCAGGGGCACAGGGTTTGGAGATGTTTATTATTATTATTATTATTATTATTATTATTATTATTATTATTAAGTTGTTGTTGTTGTTGGAGTGGTTCCCCGGGATGCCCAGAAAGCTGATCTGAGCGCAGATAAAAGGCGCCACTCTCTTTCGCACCTGCCTGACACCGTCCCGCGTCGTGCAGACCCAGACTTGGGCCGTCCAAGCACTAAAGAATGCCGAATGCCTCTGAGTATGTGCAGGCTGCCTCTGCCTTTTCAGATGCACACACGGTCAGCAGAGTTGCTTGCAGGAAGCTCTTCTAGGACCTTCTTCAAAGAGGTTACTTTGACCAGAGGTACTGGGGCTCTGACCAACAGCCCTGCTTTATGGCTAGGGTTGTTGTTGTTGTTCAGTCGCTAAGTCGTGTCTGACTCTTTGCGACCCCTTGGGCCATAGCACGCCAGGCCTCCCTGTCCTCCACTAGCTTCCGGAGTTCGCCCAATTTCATGTTCATCGCTTCGGTGACACTCTCTAACCATCTCATCCTCTGCCGCCCCCTTCTCCTTTGGCCGTCCATCTTTCCCAGCATGAGGGTCTTTTCTAAAGTGTCCTCTCTTCTCAGGAGGAGGCTAAAGTATTTGAGCTTCAGGATTTGTCCTTCCAGGGAGCAAATGGCTAGGGTTACCAGACACAAACTGGGACAGAGTGCCTATAACCATTGTATAGAAGAGGGAATTTGGGCAGGTGCAGCTCATCATGGAAGGGTATCAAAAGCTGCACCTGCCCCAATTCCCTCTTCTGTACCATGGTTAAAGGTATAGGCACTCTGTTCCAATATGCATCTGGTAATCCTATTTATGGCAGAATTGGTGTCCACATCTAAGAGCGCTGTTCTGGAGCTGTTTCTAACCCAAGCACCACAGCCTCCTCCCTCCATCCTAATCAGCATTTAAATAGTGCTCACAAGCATCCGGAGCTCACTGCACACAGCCTCTCCCTCACAATGGCCCTGCAAGGCAGGTCGGAAGTGTTATCCCCATGGAACTGCAGGTGGGAAGGCTGAGTGAGAGAGTGGCTTGCCCTAATGAGTGCCTCTCATGAGTTCATGGCAGAAGTACAGTGGGACTTCTGTCCATGGGAATCTGCTCCAAGATCTTTCGCGGCGCGCCAATGTGCCGCAGCACGCCAGTTGAAAATAACTGTATTAAGGTGAAGCATCTCGAATAGCACCTGAGCTGGAGGGCCTGATCCGGATTAGAATCTCAGTGGGGGCAAAAGGGTTTTCTTTGTTCCTTTGGAGATTGGCACTGATTCCTGGAGACTCTAAGCCAGTCCTGGAGTGTGGACAACACTTTGTGAAATGGGAGTAGTACATTAGGTCTGTGACCTTTTTCTGCAGAGCCCGCCATACACCTGATAAGAAGAATGCCCTATTCACAACAGCAATTGAAGTTGCACTGTATCGCATATTTTTCTTGCTGTGCCACGCCAGTTTCATGCCTACCACTGGTAGACACATGCGATTACTGGTAGACACAGACACATACTGGTACACACATACGCACTGTTTTTAGGGGGGCTGTGCAGTTGTTTTGCGTGTGTCAAAGCTGTAAATAGGCTTTTTTGTTTCTGATTCACTTTGCTATTGGAAAGTGGCTGAAAAATTACTCAATAACTTATTGCTGCATTCTCAGGAAAGGCTCAGCAGGCTCTGATGTCAGAATGACGGCACTTCTGGCCATGACATCACTTCCGGTGGGTCCTGAACAGATTGTCGTTCTAAAAGTGGGTCCCAGTGCTAAAAGGTTTGAGAACCACTGTCTTAAAAGATGGTGGATTTATTCATGAGCTCAGTACGCTACAGCTTAGAGCAGGGGTTGGCAACCTAATGGGAAAGTTAATTATTTATTATTTATTTGAAGAATTTATACCCCGCCTTTCCCATGCCGAAGTAAATGCCCAAGGCAGCTCACATGAGCAGGCTAGTCTAAACCGCCATTTTTTTCAATGGGTTTTTACAAATATACAATATTCTTGTGATCCGCCAAATCCTCAGTCCCAGATATCGCCTTCACAGTGTGGTTCTCTCCTTTGGCTGCTGCCATCAAGCCTCAGCAGGCAATCGCAAGTCAAGCCTGGACAGGTGCTCAAGGTCATATTCCCTTCTTTGCCGGCTGGCCTCCTCACACACTGCACCGCAACTCTCACTTGCGTTAAGGGATTAAATATAATAAATATGCAGGTTCTTTTAAAGTACAGTTATATTATCTTGTACCACAAGGTGCTGTATGTATGTATGTATGTATGTACCACAAGGTGCAGTATGTATGTATGTATGTAATTAATTAATTAATTAATTAATTAATTAATTAATTAATTAATACCCCACCTTTCTGCCCATAGGCACCCAAGGCGGCTTACAACAAAAACAGTAAAATACAATAAAATTCACAATTTAACATTAAAAAGCAATAATTTAAAAACAATAATTAAAACAATTAAAATTTAAAACAACAAGCCCCGTGGATCATAAAATATAAGCAAGATAAGAGTATAAAAGCCAGCCAGCCAGCCAGCATGTCAACAATTAAAAGCTTTTCGAAATAAAAAAGTCCTCAGCCCCTGCCGAAGTATTACCAAAGAGGGAGCAGTTCTCAATTCTAAGCTATATGTATAAGTGTTTTATAAGTCTAATGTTAGCTATATGTATAAGTGTGTTTTACAAGTATGCTTGTATTTTAGAAATATGCATATATGGGTAATTATGTGTGTGTATCATATATTGTATGCGTATGTTTTCATATGTTTGTATGTCAATGCCATTTAAGGTTGATGATGATGATGATGATGGTTGGCAACCTATGGCCCTTGGGCCAGATCCTGCCTGCCATCCTAAATCATCCGGTCCGTGCAGAACTTGACTTGGAGAGGCTTTTCTCTCCTTCCCAGTTTGCCACTTGCCAGGTAGGGAACAGCAGAAGTGCTTGCCCAGCTCTCACGCCATTCCCCGCTCAGTGCGCTGCAAAATGGGCAGGAGGCAAAGCCCCTCCCCCCACGCCTCCAGGAGCTCAGCAACATGGACGTTGGATGATGAATTCGGTGAATGTCCAGCCCTTTTGCTGGAAATGTTGCCGACCCCTCCCTGGCTTAGACCCTCACATTACATGCTGTGTCTAAACACAGAAGTTTCACGTTATTCATACTGTGCTGAAAAATAAGAGGGACTAGGGAAACGAAGACTTTGCAAAGCGGTTCATTTTGTTCTGACAAGACTAAGGGCACAATTGTAACCTGGAGTTAGGCTGGTACAGTTAGGCCAGCAAAGTTAGGCCAGCACAAGAGCCACCGTACAGCGCGTTTGGACCACTCTCGGAGTCAGGGAGGATGGCGCACAACTGTGTGCTGGCCTCTCTGACTCCAAGAGTGGTCCAAACGTACTTTACAGTGGCCCTTGTGCTGACCAGACTTTGCTTTATTTACCTCAGAATTTTACCTCAGAATTTTACCTCAGAATGCCAGATACAAAGGAGTGGCGTTTGGACCACTTTCGGAGTCAGGGAGGATGGCGCATATCTGTGTGCTGACTTCTGACTCTGAGAGTGGTCCAAACATACTTTACGGTGTCTCTTGTGGCAGCCAAACTCGGTTGGCCTAATGGTGCCGGCCTAACTCCAGGTTAGGATTGCGTCCTAAGAATCTTATGCTTTTATTCCTCTGCTACCAGGTTAGATTATCTTTCCTGGGAAGCTGTTGTTTCTCCTTCTCCTGGGAGGAGAGCAGTCTGGCTTCCCTTTGCCCCAGAAGTGAACATGGCTGAGCCTTTGGAGAAGGGGTTGTTGCTTCTCCTTGATGGACTCCCTTTCTGTTCCTCCATTGCCAGTGGAAAGTGGCTCATTGGGACTGGCATAAGTAGAAAAAAGAGGTAGATGATCCGGCTGTAGCTGCCTCTTAAGAGGATGTTACCATACAAGTTGTGTCAGGACATGGATTGTGATGCATATCACAGTGCATGTTGGAATGCACATCCCCTTCAAAGCAAAATAAAATGTTTCTTTACCCAGCATGCAATTAACCTGTGGAACTCCTTGCCACAGGATGTGGCGATGGCATCTGGCTTAGATGCCTTTAAAAGGATTGGGCAGATTTATGGAGGAAATGTCCATGACAGGTTACAAGCCATGATGGGGGTGTGCAACCTCCGGGTTTAAAAGTAGGCTGCCTCAGAATGCCGGGTGCAGGGGAGTGGCCCCAGGATGCAGGCATTGTTGTCTCATGTGCATCCTGAGGCATCTGGTGGGCCACTGTGAGATCCAGAAAGCAGGGCTGGAGGGGTCTTTGGCCTGATCCAGCAGGGCTCTTCTTATGGTTGCCTAGGTTGCATTCCTCACCAAAAGGCAAATTTTGCAAACAGATACCCAGTTTGCATCCACAGTTCCCCATCCAGCGGGTGCACATGGGAGCATGTTGATCTTTTTAGCTGGATCACCAGGAGAGTTGAATAAGAGAGAAATGTGGAGGCCCAGTCTTTGCATTCACATAGTTTGCTGTGGCTGGTGGTGGGCTGTGTAGAGTCAAGGTCACAGATGGTGCAGCAGTCTTGCTGCATCTAAACACATCTCTGCTTGGAGGAGAGACTGCCTGGGCATCTTTTGAGGCAAGATGTAAATTACATGAACTCACACTTCTTTTAAAAAAAATCTGCACCTGTGTTATCCAAGGAAGGCTGAATTCTGCAGACTGTATAAATGTTTCAAACTCTGTGAATTTGGGCAACGTCTCTCAGAGCACCCAGTTACTCTGCTAGCATGGAGAAGATTATTACAGGCCTTCCAAGATCTTTCGAGTTGGTGAGATTTCAGCCAAGCATCCCCCATACACTGTCAAGCATATCCTCATAAGGTCTAGCTGCTTGCTGCCTTGTTATTTTCTCCTTCCACATACAGAGCCACCTGATACAGAGTCAAGCCATGCGTCTGAGATAGCAGACCGAGGGAATTCTTTCCCAGCACCTCCTGCCTTTTGCTGGAGATGTCGGGGTGCGGCGAGCCATAGCTTCCTGCATACAAAAGGAAGTGCTTTGTCATGAAGCTGTGGCCTCATAAAAAGGCCAGAGAACTAGCTTCTGCAGACCTGACTCATGGGTCAGAGTGCATGGGGGAAGTTCTCCTGCACAAGCTCCCGTTCTTTTCAGCATGGCCTGTGTCGGAGAACTTCCCGTGGGCTGCAGCATGTTAACAAGCGGATAGGGCAACATTTGGGTTTTCTGAGATTGGGCCAACCGTGGCCACTATGTCTTGTAGTTACAGCTGTGCTGAGCTGCAGTCCCTCCATCAAACTGGAGGAGCCTTTGATGAAGGAACGTGGCTCTCCCCCACCCCTCCTTTGACCTCATCCATCTGCAACGAGATCAAAACATCACGCAACTTCAGCAGCGTCATTAGTCCACAGGAGCCGAGATTGCTTGGAAGAACAAAACAGCCTCCCGTTGACATTGGCAAGGGCTCCGGTCCCACCGCGTGGCAGGCGGCCAGCGCAAGCGCATGGGGCAAATTCCAGGCAGGCAGGCGGGCGCGGTCGGAATACCTTTGAGAAAGTGCAAGCAAGGAGTGTGACAAGTCCGGAGCTGTTGTAGAGTTCACATGAACAGCCCCACAGGGAACTCGGGGAGCAGGCGGGAATTTTCCATTGGTTTGTATCGCTCCGCTGGACCAAACCATCCTCGGGGGTTTAATCCACCCTCGGACAAGTGGCCCTCAGAGCACATCCTGTGACTTGCACCAGACTGGATTGCCTCTTAATCCGTTGTCAGGGAAACCTGCTGGGGGGTAGGGGAATGTTCGGGTGTGTTGGAGTGTCTCAGGTCGGCGCAATTCCATCGAGTTAAGAGATCGGCGCCCTGCCAGCAATACAGAAAGAAGTACAGTAATGAAACAATTAGAACAGGATTGCGTCTAAAACTGAGCTCGGTGTCAGTTAAGAAGTCGCTAGGGAGAAACCCCCGCGGGTCAAGATTAAAGGCTACTGCAAGGTTGGGGAAATCAAAGCAATTAAATGATGATTAAGTTTCACCTGGTGCTTAAGAGGCAATAGCGTAAGCAGCTGGGGGGGCATGACTGAGAAAGCCTTGCCCCCGACTGACTGCCCCTGAAATCTGAGTTGGTGATCTCAGTAGCATTCCATGCGCCACGTTCGATAAGCAGGATCACCCACTGGAATGCTTTGTGTAAATATGCATCATCTGATTTCGTGTCCATGTTCCCTTCTGTTTGCCCCACTTATTGTCTGGCATTGAGTCCTCGGAGGGTTGTATCCCAGCAGCTGGTAAGGCTGCAAGAGATCTGAGACGGAGGAAACGGCCATGCAAGGCTGCTGCAGCTCCTGGGTGCAGGGCTTGGCTCTCACTAGGCTCTGCACAGGATCAGGCCAGCCCAAGAACCAGCTGGGAGGCAGCCCCAATTGGCAGTGGGGTAGAAGTCACCAGAGCAGCCCTGTTAGGCTAGGCCAGAGTCCACCTCACGTTGTATCCTGTTTCTGGCACTGCCCAGGCAGGTGCCTCCAGAAAGCCCCCAAGAAGGGATGAAGAAAATGGTACTCGGGCAGTGGCTCGCAAACCGTTTCGACTGGAGGCTCCCTTGACTTACTGGCCCATTGGCCACGGCCAGCGGCGTCATGCAGCCGGAACGCTGGGCGGGAGGAACGGGTGAGCGGCAGCCCGCCCATTGCGTTCCGGTCCGTTTCGCCATCTTCCCCGCCCGGGTTTCCCAAACAGTGGTTTGGGAACCACTGGTCTGAGGCATTTGCCCTGGGCAAATGAGTCCCACAGCGCAATCCTAAACTCCGCGCAGCGTCAGCGCAACAGGGTAGCGCTGATCGGCACCCCCGCATCAGCGCTAAGGCAACAGGCAGCGCTGGCCCTGCTGAGCCCGGGCTGCCTCTCTCGCACCCACCAAAGCCAGTCGGCGCGTGGGAGGCTCTGTGTCGAGGCAGCACAGGGATGGGAGGGAGGGAGGTGGGGGCGGGACGTGGACAGGCTTGGGAGGTGGCCATATGGCCACTTCCTAAGCCCGTCAGGGAAGCCACACGGCCCCGATTCGGCACCACGCAGTCTCCTCGGGTGCAGATCCTCAGGAGCACACGCTCCCTTGCCGTAGGGAGGCTCCAGCCTCCACCTACCCAGCGCTGGATAGGATTGCGCCCCCAGTCTCTGGCACCCCAAACATTCGCTTCTGGGGTTTGTTTGTTTGTTGCATCCTTGTCATTTGCATCCCACTCTAACTGGGCAACAGAGTCCATGTTACATATCCTAAGCCTCTTATCCCAACCCTATGCCTCCCTTTGAGTTTTAAAAATAAAATATATA
>JAJKFI010000162.1:1129195-1139388 GCA_029204185.1 Lerista edwardsae | reverse complement strand
GGGGGGGGAGGCAGGATTGGCGGGTATGGTCCCCAAATTGATTGATTGATTGGGGTCAGCACAAAACAAGGGTGAAGACCACTGCTCTATAGAGTTGTATCTGATAAAATCACTTTATGCTGGAGTCCTGCAGATGAGAATCGGGGTGTACATCTGTGTCCCCCCCATCCAACAGCCTTATTTACTTTCCTCTGTTTCGACATCATCAAAGCCAAACTCGCCTGCACCTTTTTGTCATCCTGGTCTGCGCCGAAGTAAAAGAGATGGTCAGTTCAGGTCAGTTTTGTGCAGTTTCTTTCCCTCTACCGTCCAGGTGGCCACACCCACTTTGGCCTCTTCAGTCTGCTTATATTAGCAGCAGCTGTTAACTATCTGAGTTAGAACACATATTTTATGAAGCCACATCTGCTCTGTATGTGTAACAGATTGAGATGATGGAGTCTTGAAGCAGTAGCTTCCCTTCATTTTGTTTAAACTTGTAAGTAGAAAACTAGCACAGCAAGTCTATATTTGTAACTCTCTGGTGTATTTTAAATTATTTGCAGACCTTTTACTTGAGAGAGCATTCAGAAATGGCAACTTGAAGCAGTACCGGCTACTCCAGTGGTGCCTAAACTCAGCTGGGTCATGACCAGCGGCGTCATGCAGCCGGAACACTGGGCGGGAGGAACGGGTGAGTGGCAGCCCGCCCGTTGCGTACCGCTCCGTTTCGCCGTCTCGCGGGGGCGGGGAAGACGGCGAAACGGACTGGAACGCAATGGGCGGGCTGCCGCTCACCCGTTCCGCCCGCCCAGCGTTCTGGCTGCATGACACCGCTGGTCATGACGCCCCTGCAGCCCGTAACCCTTCCAGTTCTACGATTCCTGGCCAAGCTGGGTGCCACCATCTTGAATTTTGCAAAATCTCATGAGATCCAAGAGGGTGGCACCCAAATCTCATGAGATTTGGTGATGACCAAGATTATGGCACTCGGGTCTTACGAGATTTGGGCGCCACTAGCTTGGATCTTGTGAGATCCAAGAGGGTGGCATCTGGGGAAACAAGTAGGAGGTGCAACAGGGACATTGACAGCCTCCCTGTGCATGTGCTGCGACACACCTTGGAAACGCCAATCTTAGGATTCGATCACGTCATTTTGCTCCATGCCTAGGCCAGAACGCTGTTTTCAGCCAACCACCTCTCTCTATAAAACAGTCTATTTTTTTGTGACCCAGGAGTCATGACACCAGGAGAGAACAGTGACCTCTGGAGCAGACCTTTACTCAGGGCTCTCTTGTTGACAAGGCTAGGACCGCAGGCAGTGGAGTGGTGGTGGGTACCTGCCACCTGACCCCCACCCCCGCCTCTGCCGCTTCTCGTCCCACTACCGGCATTCAAGAAGGTGGACAGAGCAGAAGACGAAGCATGGAGGAGAGGAGAGTGGTGGGCTAGAGCGTCTCCAAAGAGGAAGTGTGGAGGAGAGTGGTAAGCCAGGGGAACTGGGTCCCACTGCAAGGACTGAGACAAATCTGACATACCTTCAAAAGAGCGTTCGAAATAAGATTTATTATTTACAAAAGAGGAATTGCATCACGTCAGCGTCAATGAAAGCAACTCGTGCAGAACAGATTTTTTTGGCAGCCCTCAACCGGCATCGTTTTGTCCCTTAAGGAGGGACAAGTGTCCTTTTGCCAACCCCAGCGAGGTCCAGCAGGACCTTTGTCAGGCAGCCTGCCCTGGACCGCACCGCAGGAGAGCTCGGGACCGAGGATGGGGCAGGAGGGCTGGGTGTCCTGCTGCTCTGGGGGCCAGAGGTCTCCGAAGACACACTCTGAGGCTTGAGAGCCTCCCGGGAAGTCTTCAGCCACCCAACTGGCTCCCAGCACTGCTTGAACATGTTGGTCATTTGGATGAAAAAACGGTAGAGACTAAGAACATTTGCTTGTGGCACATTCTGAATCAAGGTCAACTTGAAGAGGAGAGGCGAGATCCTGCACCTCTTTGCAAGGATCCGTTCAAGTAAATCCCTCCAGCCCAAACTGCAGCTCCTCTGCAGAGTGGGAGGGGCACAGTCTTTGAAACGTCAGTCTCCAGCACCCAGGATGACCCGCGTACCAGACAGAGAGGTCAAGGCAGGCACCGAGGGCTCTGCCGGTCCTGGTTCTGGGGCTCCTTTGTTCTGATTTCCTGGAAGACCCGTGACGAGGCGACACCGGTTTACAGTCCCCAGGTCCGCTGGGAGAGGAGGTTGTGGACAGTGTGGAGAGCTGCCCTGCAGGCTCCAGAAACGTCAAGTATTAGCAGCAAGCCAATGCGAAGGCTGGGCGGCCGGTGGCGCGCCACCGTTACACAAGCGGGAGCGTGCAAAGGTGGCACCGCCCACAGAACCGGGGCCCGTTCGGCATCAAAGCAACCCACGCTTGGGGGGTCGTGCTGGTTGGGGATCTTGGCCTGTCCAGCAGCGTCAAGATTCTGCTTCTCCAGCACAGAAGGAATGAGAGACCCGGAGCACGAGCGCCACCGCAGTGGCTGGGCATGGCACCGTCAGGGCTGAGGGCAAAGGCGTGGCAGGCCTCAGGGCAGGGCCTCCTCAAGGGAAAAGGCACACTTGGGTAGCCTGGACCTGGTAGGCCTGCCGAGATGATGCTCACACCGGGGGAAGTTGAGGCGCCAAAGAGAGGACCCTGGTTCTGCGCTCGGAAAGCAAGCCCAGTAGGAGAGCTGGGGTGCCTCCACTGACACGATCCGTGGCCTGAGCATTGCACGTCTCCCTCCTCTACCAGGAACTTCTTCCAGCCCTCAACCCCTGAACGAGGGAGGGCTGTACCACGAAGCTCCTGCATCCCGACAGAGAAGGCAACGCAAAGAGGCCTTGGGAAACCATGGAAGGCAAAAGCAGAGAACCGCCGATGCTCACTCCAGCTCAACAGAGCCACATCCCTGGCACAATTGCCAGAGTCGAAAGGGCCTGGGGGGCCCACTCAGCTAGCCACCCCCCAAGGTATCCCTGCTGGGTGCCTGTCCAGCCCTTCTCCAAAGCTCTGGACTATCTGCCTCCTTAAGCAGGTCGTCCCATCTGCTTCCAGCCCTAACTTCTTCACTACTTTGGCCACAGCTATGGCAGTTTCCCAAATGGTGGGTCACCGCTTGATTCTTGGTGGGTCACGGCCCCAATGTGGCCAGGACGACAGATGCACGGCCCAAAAGTGACTGGGTCATCGGCCATTTTACCTTGCTGCATCTTGGCCTCAGTGGGCCCGTGACCCACCCCCAAATGCAGAGGGTCTCCAAAGTCCTTACTTTGTTTGGGAACCCCTGGCCTACAGCATTCGCCGCCCCAAGACACGGTTGGGGTGGCCACTGGCTTAGACGGCTTCCAAAAGGCGGATTAAAGCAAGTCAGGGGAGAGGATAAATCTAGCGATGGCCATTAGTCCTAAAAGCTCCATGGAAGCTCCATGTCAAGGCAGCCCCACAGTTGCTGGCTGGCTGTTGCCTTCAGCAGAGGCGGATCTACAGGGAGGGCAAAGCTCTAAGTGTTGCATGGAGCCTTACCCTGTCATGTAAATCCCTCCTCTCCCTTGCTGCTGTAGCCAGTAAGCAACGCCAAGATGTTGCTTTTCCCTGTGAGGATTGGCTAGAACGGTGCAGGAGAGGAGTGATTTCCACTGCTAGGTAAGGCTCCTTGCAAAACTTAGAGCTCTGCCCTCCCTGTAGAAAACGCCTCTGGCCTTCAGACCCTGCTTTGGGGCTTCCGAAATACATCTGGTTGGCCACTGGACAAAGCATTGATCCAGTAGAGCAGAGTTACTCCCAGTAGATTTGGGCCTGACCCAGCAGCTGTGTAAGACCATCACTTTCTCTCCTGTCCTCCTCACAGGCTGGGCAGACAATTGGAGCTCCTCTTGCCTAGGGAAATGGCAAGCCACACCCCTAGGCTGTGGAGCGGCAATGGACATCTCTCGTTGGCGCCTTTGTTTCCCGAGGTGGAATCACCTGCTCTGAGAAGTGCCACAGGGGAGGAGATCCGCCATCATACAGTTGGCAGTGCTAGGAAGGGTGCGAGGTGCCTGGCCCTGCTCTCTTGGCCCGTTCCCATGCACGGGAAACTCTCCCTCCAGGCCTCCGACAAAGAGGGATGTTTCCAAGGATCGCTTTCTCCCCACCCTGCTGCCCAAGGATGCAGACCGGTCCCACACACCCCAAGTCAGAAAGGTAGAGGAGATCTGCCCACTCTTGAGCAGCCCAGCCTGAGAAATGGCCAAGGGCGAGAAGGGCACATTGGTCACCAACAAGTGGAGGGGGCGGTATGGTGCTGGGGGGGCAACAACACCCCATTGGCCAAGCATCTCCTCGCTCGTCAGTTCCTGGTCGGGGCTTGCTGGCGGTCTGCGCAGGCTTGCAGCGTCTCCCGGATGCCCGTCTGCCAGTCCTTCACCAGATCCACTGGGGTCACTCCCGCCTGGCAAGACAAACGCGGTCAGCCTCTCTGTCTGGGCACGCTGGGAGGCGGGAAGCAGAAGGGGGGTGCTCCTTTTTTGCAGGGGCACAGGTCTGCCGCCGAAAGGAGGCTCTCCCCAGTGGTGTCATTCAAATGATTTAGGAACAGGAACTCACTTTTGATTGGCACTTGTTGGGAACCCGGAACCAGCCACGGAGCCCGTTAGGATCCGGAACGCCCGTTCTGGTCCGTTCCCCCTGAATGACATCACTGGCTCTCCCCCATGTGCCTCCACTGGGCTCATGCTCGGTCGTGCAACCTGAGCAGCCTATAGGGCTGAACCACTTCAACCCAGTGAAGGGGGGGATTCCCATTACCGAACGCTTCCGCACACGCAGAGCTCCATGCATGCAGAAAGTCAGATGGACATCTGAGGCAAGGGGGATAGGTTAACCTTTCTCCTTTCCATGTTTTCACATGGAAGAAAAATACAGGTGGCGCTCGGTACCCACAGGGGATCCATTTCCAGACCCCACCCCACGGATAATGGAATCTGCTGGTTGAGTCCATCAAAGGACCTCTGGACACAACCGGAAGCACCTTCTGGTTGGTTGTGTGCGGAGGAATTCTGTAAAACCTGGAAGTACCTTTTCCGACACCTCTGGGGCAGTGATGTCATGCACCCACTATGCACCACTACATGAGTACAGGTTCCTAGAAGTTGAGCTGGCCCCGCCCACTCGAAGCTGGCCCCGCCGGCTGGTTGGCTCAGCAGCTGCGCATGCGTACTGCACGCCCGCAGCCGTTGCCTGCACTTTCTGTGAGGAGGCAGGCAGGCAGGCAGCGTGGCGGCGGCGGCATCCTGACCTCACTTCCGGCTATGACCTCACTTCCTGCCACAACATCACTTCCGGCTTATGACGTCACTTCCGGTGGGCGGACCCCAACAAGTGCCATTCAAAGGTGAGTACCTGTTCCTAAATCATTTGGATGACACCACTGCTCTGGGGCCTTTCTGGGGTCCAGAGAGGCCATATTCAGCCTCCCCAGGCCTCAAAAAGCCTCCTAGATGTGACCAGAAAGTGCCTCCAGTTGCTCCTCGGTGGTCAGGGGAAGTCCTCTTCTGCCAGAGGCTTGGAATCAGCGTCATCATTCAGCCGAAACGCTGGGCGGGAGGAACGGGTGAGCGGCAGCCCACCCGTCGCGTTTGCGACGGGCGGGCTGCCGCTCACCCATTCCTCCCGCCCAGCATTCCAGCTGAATGACGACACTGCTTGGAATCCATAGTGTGCCAAGTCTGTAGGTTCCCAACCCGCGGACATCGAGGCCCTGCTTATATATTGCAGGAGGCCCCGCGTAGCGGTCCAAAGCAAAGCAGGCCAGACTCGGGTTTAGCACCTCGGTGAGCAGCGGGCCACAGACAGGTGCAGAAAGCGCAGGGTGGGCAGCACGCAAGGGAGCTTGGTGCACAGGGCCCAAAGAGCATCTCCCCAGCCTGCAAGAAGGAAGCCGAGCCCCCAACCCCGGCCCGGCCCCTGCCCACAGCGCACCTCGTTCGGGATGCTGAGGTTTGCGCCGTACATCAGCAGCGTCTTCACGGCCTTGAAGCGTCCCAGCCGGACTGCGTCATGAATGGGCGTGTCTCCCTCCTGCCGAGGAGAAGGCGGGGCCAGGGTGAGCGCTGGGGGGGGGCACCTGCAAACCCTCTGCAGCAGGACTGGTTTGACCAGGGGGAACGGGGCAGGGCCGTCACTCAGCCACAGAACCCGGCACACGGCCGTTCCCACGTTCAGTCCTTCCCCTCTCCAGTCAAAACGACCCCAGGGATCAGGCCAGAAGAAGACCCCTGTCTGAAGCCCAGCGCCTGGCAGCTGGACTGTTTGGGAAGAGGCAGCCCAGCCGGCCTTTTTTCCAGCAGGACCGGCCCATCCATGAGGCCAACTGAGGCAGTGGCCTAAGGCAGTGGGTTGGCACAGGTGCCTGCCTTTTGAGTGTGCTGGTGGACCTGTATGTCTTGAGTTGGTGCTGGTGTCCTTTTGGAATCCCACTCTATTTGAAAAGGATGAGGAGGGGAGCAGGAAGCATTGAGACACTCTAGCTCCCCCCTCCGCTCCTCCACGCTTCCTTTCCCTTTTGGAGTCGGAGGAGTGGTGGAAGCAGAGGCTGGCCGGCCGCCATGCAAGGAGAGGGCAGAGTTTGGCACTCCACGGGGATGCTGGAAGATCCTGGGCCAGCCCCGTGCCCCAGCAACCTCAGAATGCCGTGTGCTACCCAGAGGCAGGCCCTGGGAGGAGGCAGCCCCTTCCTTCTGCACACTCACCTTGTCTTGTGCATTGATGCTTGCCCCACAGGCAATGAGGTGTTCAGCGCAGTCACTGTGCCCCGTCCGGACGGCCACGTGCAGCGGGGTGCTCCACAGCTGCCGGGGAAAGAGGCACCTCCCGTTAGACAGCAGCATCGCAGAGTCACACAAAGATGCTCGCACGGCCAAAGGCAGTGATGTCATGCAGGGGGAACGCGGGGGAACTCAGTTCCACTAGTTAAAATTAGGGCTGACTCCGCCCACTTCACTCTCCCTCCTCCCCCCTCCCAATTCCTCTGCAAAGAGCTTTTCTTCTTGGTTGGCCGGCACTCAGAGGGCTAAAGGGAGCGACTCCGGATTCCTAGGGGGGGTGAAGGCAGTGATGTCATTCAGGGGGAACAGACCAGAACGGGCGTTCCGGATCCTAACGGGCTCCGTGGCTGGTTCCGGGTTTCCAACAAGTGCCAATCAAAAGTGAGTTCCTGTTCCTAAATCATTTGAATGACACCACTGGCCAAAGGCACAAGGAAGGCGAGCCTCAGCCCCCAGGGCGCCCTCTCACCTTGTCCCGCGTGGAGATCTTGGCTCCCCGGCTGATCAGCTGCTTGAGGATCTCCAAGTGCCCCCCGCGGCAGGCCCAGAGCACCGGCGTGGCATCCAGCTGCAGGAAAAGCAAAGCAGAGGCTCCATCCTTTTCTGCCACTACACATTGGCACAGGGGGACAGGCAGGGCAGAGGGCCATAGTGGGCCTTAAGGAGGGGGCAGCATCTGCCTCAGGGGGTGCTTTGTCATCCTCCCCCCCCCCCCAGCATGTTAGCATCACTGGGAGGGAACCAACAGAAATGAAGCCCTGCACTGCTCTGCACCCATGGAGGGAACAGCATTGCCCAGTGGTTACAGCCACCTCTGCAGCAGAAGATGGCTTATTTTGTAGACCGTTTTGGGATCCACAGATTAAAGGCGGACACGGGTTTTTTTTTCTCTTTTTAATAAATAGAATCATGCAATCATAGAGTTCGACCTACAAGGTCATCTAGTCCAACCCCCTGCCTGTAGTAGGAAATCCTCCTAGAGCAGCAGGTGCCTGTCAATCAATCGTATTTATATACCACTTTTCAACAAAAGTTCACAAAGTGGTTTACAGGCAAATAATAATGTTAAATGGCTCCCTGTCCCCAAAATCTAGAGGAAAAAAGGCAGAACACCACCAGCAACAGCCACAAGAAAAGACACTGTGCTGGGGTGAAGAGGGACAGTTACTCTCCCCCTGCTCAAGGTATCATAGAATCATAGAGTTGGAAGGTACCTACAAGGTCATCCAGTCAAACCCCCTGCCTGGAGCAGGAAATCCCCCTAGAGCATCTCCAGCAGGTGCCTGAAGGTCTCCAGTGAGGGAGAATCCACCACCTCCCTTGGCAATCTATTCCACTATGGAACCGCCCTTATCGTCAAGAAATTCTTCCTAATGTCCAGCTGGAATCTCCTCCCTTGCAGTTTGAACCTATTGGACCTAGTTCTACTGTCATAGGCAGATGAGAACAAATTTGTCCCTTCTTCCTTATGGAAGCCCTTCAGATATTTGAGGAGTGCCATCATATCCCCTCTCAGTCTTCTCTTCTCCAAGCTAAACATACCCAGTTCCCTCAGCCTTTCCTCATAGGACTTGTTTTTCTGATCATCTTCGCTGCTGTTCTCTGAACCTTCTCCAGTTTGGCTGCACCTGTCTTGAACTGAGGTGCCCAGAATTGGACACAGTACTTCAGGTGAGGTCGCACCAGTGTGGAGTAAAGCAGAACCACAACTTCTTGCAACTTGGACACTATGGTTCTGTAAATGCAGGCTAAAATTGCATTAGCCTTCTTTGCAGCTGTATCACACTGCTGACTCGTGTTCATCTTGTGATCCACTGCAACTCCAAGATCCCTCTCACATGTTGTGCTGCCAAGCCAGGATTCCCCCATTCTATACCTGTGTCTTTGGTTATTTTTGCCCAAGTGTAGAACCTTGCATTTTTCCCTGTTGAACTTCACCTTATTCTTTTCAGCCCAGTATTCCATCTTGTCAAGGTCTTCCTGAAGGCTTTTACTAAGAGGAACACAACTTGAAAAGGTGCCTCTTGCCCAGTTAGCAGGGGTTAAGCCTCTGCCAAGCCTCTGCTTGAAGGTCTCCAGTGAGGAGAATCCACCCCCCCACCCTTGGTAATCTGCTCCACTGTTGAACTGCCTACATCTTAGTTGCTATAGCCCAGGGATCCTAGACCACCAAGTGACCAGATGAGCTGCACCAAGTCCTCGTCAAATGCAACCAATCAATGCAAGTAGGAAGAATTTCTTGGCGATAAGGGCGGTTCCACAGTGGAACAGATTGCCACTGGAGGGAGGTGGTGGATTCTCCCTCACTGGAGAACTTGAAGCAGAGGCTGGACAGGCACCTGCTGGAGATGCTTTAGGAGGATTTCCTGCTACAGGCAGGGGGTTGGACTAGATGACCTTGTAGGTCCCTTCCAACTCTATGATTCCATATGTACTCCCATTTTACAGGCGAGGAACACCGAGGCTGAGAGAGAAGCCTTTCATGCAGTGCAAATAATGTTGCTGTCCACCTGCAGTGTTGCTTGGTATTGTGAAATGACTGCGAGAGGACACACCTGGCCCATCGACGGCAGAGTGCCCAGGGGCCTCCCCGCTGCGCCCTGATCTGACTGGCACAGAGTCAGGCCTGCCACGCTTCCTGGCACTGCGCTGCTTTTAAAGATGTTTTTTCTTATAAATATGTGGGACAGTGCACTTCCAAAATGAATCTTACAATCTAAATGGCAAAGGACAACTTGTACAAGCCACAAGTTGCTTAGCTCTCAAACGGGGAAAATACTTGTTTCTGTCGGGGAGCAGCTCCAGGGAACATCCGGGTGCCGAAGCAAACGAAACGGAAGCTTATCAGTGGGACAGGCAGGCCGAGGACAATATTTTGAGCCGGACTTCTGACAATACAAGCAGGGCAAGACTCACCATGTCTCGTGGCTCCAGCTTGGCCCCAGCTTCCAGCAGCTTGTCCACAATCTCTGCATGGCCCCGCAAGCAGGCCCGATGCAGGGCTGTACATCTGAACTGCAGCAAGAAGACACAGACGGGGGGAGGGGGTGATTTGGGCTGCCTGCCTCCCACTCCATCCCTTGAGGAGGTCAGATGGGTCACACAAGAGCCCATCGAGCCCATCTGGAGACACTCTAGGCCACTACTCCTCTCCTCCACACTTCCTCTTTTGAGACACTCTAGCCCACTACTCCTCTCCTCCACACTTCCTCTTCTGAGATGCTCTATCCCAATACTCTCCTCCACACATCCTCTTTTGAGACACTCTAGCCCACTACTCCTCTCCTCCACACTTCCTCTTCTGAGATGCTCTATCCCAAGAAGGTTAGATTGACTGGAGTCGGCATGTTGTGATTTTCTTGAAGCTTCCGGGGCACAC
>JAJKFI010000162.1:1113090-1124195 GCA_029204185.1 Lerista edwardsae | reverse complement strand
CCCCGGCGGGCGGGAAAGTGGCGGAACGTGGCGTGACGCAACGGGCGGACTGCCACTCAAAGGTAAGTCCCGCCCAGCGTACCGGATGAATAACGCCACTGGCTGTAGCCAAGGTGCCGGCCAAGGCCAGACCCTTGCCTTGGACCAGTTGGGAACTTGATTTTTCTTCCCCCAGGGCTGTGTGCACATCTACCACATCCCAACCACACACAAGGGCCACGTAGCCCAGCGGAGACTCACTATCACTTCTGGCTCCTGTTTCTTGGGGCGGACCACCTTCTTGAATCTCTTCTTGTTCTTGCGAAGCTTTACAAGGGCCTCCAAGTCCTGCAAGCTCTCGAGCTTCAGTCTGGAGTTGTTGAGAGTCTCAAGCTGTCAAGGAGGAAGGTGAGTTTGGAGTGACAAGATACAGGTCGCAGGAGACAGACCTGAGCAGAGGCACAACTAAGGCACCTGGAGGCACAACATTTTTTAAACTCCATCAGATGCCCAGAACGAAGAAAAGCACTTCCAGTTTTTGCAAAAATCAGGTGCCTTTCTAAGGCTTCAGGGAAGTCTTCTAAACATGTGTGTGGCCTTTGCACACCTCAGAACCCCACCTGGATGGCTTCTGTCTCATCCTGCAACCACGCATGCTCAGGATAAAGGAACTTGGATTAGTCCTCTTTTACTGTTCAGCTATCCTACTGTAGGAACGCAAGCCTCACTTTGCAACATGAACCTTCAGCAGCAATTCTGCAGATACAGACCAGTGTGGTCCTCAAACCTTTTACCACCAGGAACCACTTTTTAGGATAACTATCTGTCGGGACCCACAAAAGTGATGTCATTAGCCCGGAAGTGATGTCATGGCCAGAAGTGACATCAACGAGCAGGAAAAATTTTAACATCCCCCCCCCACTACAAAATCAAATTAAGTACGTAAAAGTTTACAAAAAGTATATGTTTGAACAATTATTTAAAATAAAGAGCCCTCCTAAGCCTCCCAAGCAGTTGCTTGGGAGCAGTTGCTCCCAATTAAAAAAATAATTCCCCAAACATCCCAAAGGCTGCAATCCTATCCACACTTGCTCAGGAGTAAGCCCTGTTGACTATTATTATTAAAAATATATACATAATAGCCTGCTAAAAGTACAGATCTGTAGCATTTTCCAAATGCAGTCACATACCACGGCATCATCAAATCTAATATACAGAATTAAAAATAAAATGCATTCTGAAATAAATGGGGACCCACCCAAAATTGGCTCGAAACCCACCTAGTGGGTCTGAACCAACACTGTCCAGTTTGAGAAACACTGTTTTTATAGAGCAGATTGTGGCAGAGAGTTGGTGCTCTCCCTGTCTTTTCTCGCCCCCTTCTGGCCATTTAAGGAACATGCACCCAGGGTTCCCCTGTGCTCCTTCTGGCTCACATAAGAAGAGCCCCACTGGATCAGGCCAAAGGCCCATCTAGTCCAGCTTCCTGTATCTCACAGTGGCCCACCAGATTCCTCAGGGAGCATACAAGACAACATGATGCCTGCATGTAAGGAGGTTGCCCAACCCATCATGGCCTATAGCCCACAACGGACTTTTCCTCCAGAAATCTGTCCTGTCCCCTTCTAAAGGCATCTAGGCCAGATGCCATCACCACCTCCTGTGGCAAGGAGTTCCATAGCTTAATTACCCGCTGGGTAAAAAAAAGTATTTCCTTTTATCTGTTTTAACTCTCCCAATACTCAATTTCAGTGGATGCTCACCTTCTTCTTCTTCTCGTCTTCTGCCTTCTGCTTCTCCTTGCTGACTGCTTCCCGCAAACCAGCCGGGCCTGATCGCCAGCTCTCAGGCTCCCTGGCTGCGCCTCTCGCCAGCATCCCAAAACCTCGCGCTTTCCCTTCATGTCGCTCATCGCTTACCTGGGCGGGGGGGGGTGGAGTGTGGAGAGAGAAGGGAGGAAATGTGAGGGTCTTGGCTTGGTTTGCACCAGGGAGCAAAGCAAATCTGGATCTGGAGACTTCCTTAGCAGAACTAAATATGTGCTTTAGCGGGTGCCGTTATAGCTCTGAAAGGTGAGCGATTTTTCTGCAAGAGTTTTTCAATAATAAAAAGGGGGGAGAGAAAAAATTAAAAAGATCAGAACTTTGGAGAAATTCAGTACTGGAATCTTTTTTTAGATTCAATTCAAATACAATCCAAACAATTCCTACAGCCCTCCTATTTATGGTGACTTACAATAACACAATGAATTAAAACAATAAAACAAAGCATCAAAAACTACAAAACCCAGCTTAAAAGCAAGAATTCACCCATGATTGAGATGCATTTTAGATTAAGCAGACATATCAAAAAGCAGATATATGAAATCATGTAATTTGACCAATTATGTGGGAAAGAATTGCCATTGTGCTGCAAAAGACTTGGGATCCTCTTTAGAATATATTTTTCACATTTTTATACCACATAAGAAGAGCCCTGCTGGATCAGGCCAAAGGCCCAACTAGTCCAGCTTCCTGTATCTGACAGTGATCCACCAGATGCCTCAGGGAGCACACAAGACAACAAGATGCCTATATCCAGTTGCCACTCCTTCACCAGGCATTCTGAAGTAGCCTAATTCTAATGTAAGGAGGCTGCACCACCCATCATGGCCTGTCGTCCCTCAGAATTTGCCTTCCCAGGGTGGTGTATATAATTCCTCCCCTCCTGTTGTCCCCACAATGACCCTGTGAGGTAGGCAAGGCTGAGCGTGACTGGCCCAAGATCACGCAGGAAGCTTCGTGGCTGGGCTGGGATTTATCGTGGCTTCGTGGCTGGGCTGGGATCTCCAAGTCCAACTCCCGAACCACAACACAGTCCTGGATGCCAGCAACAAGGGCACAGAAGGAGGCTTAAATTTGATAGACGTTTGCTGCTTTGCTTATTCTAATCTTTGCTTATTCTAATCTCCAAACCACACCGGTAGGAAGATCTTTAGCACCTTGAGTCGGGGAATTCCAAATTCCAAGACGCTCCGGAACAGTGGTGTCATTCAAATGATTTAGGAACAGGAACTCACTTTTGATTGGCACTTGTCGGGAACCTGGAACCAGCCACGGAGCCCGTTAGGATCCGGAACGCCCGTTCTGGTCCGTTCCCCCTGAATGACATCACTGCCTTCGCCCCCCTAGGAATCCGGAGTCGCTCCCTTTAACCCTCTGAGTGCCGGCCAACCAAGAAGAAAAGCTCTTTGCAGAGGAATTGGGAGGGGGAAGGAGGGAGAGTGAAGTGGGCGGAGTCAGCCCTAATTTTAACTAGTGGAACTGAGTTCCCCTGCGTTCCCCCTGCATGACATCACTGCTCCGGAATCTTCCACGCCATCACACCAGAATCAATGGCCACAGCCTCCGAGAGTGTCTGGTTTCCACCCTGATCTGCCCTGAGTTTCCCTCCTTGGGCTCAGTCACTCCTGGGCAAAGAGTGCTCCGTTCCTCTCCCCAAACGGCTGACCTCAATAGCGGAGAGAAACCAGCACCAGACGCCTGGACCAGCTGCCTGCCATTCCAGCCATGCCTCACTTCTGCTCATTGGGATTCCTGGCCCCCACGAAGCAGCCTCTATTTGTGTGCTGCAGGTGTCATCCTGGCCGAGGAATAAACATCACGTCAAGCGGACGGCATCCCTCCTGCCCCCTTCAGCAAGCCCTGCAGCAGCGTTGTCAACAGGACCGTGCTGGGCAGAGACAGTCAGGCGCCCAGGCCAGAAAATCTACACGGCCGAAGAGCCCCACAAGAGAACAGCCAGGAAGGGGCACAAGACCCAACGGGGAACCCTCCCAGGCCCACTTCAAGGAAAGGAGCTGCCCCCCTCTTGCACACTGCGCAAGGGCACTTCTGAATGGCTCACAGCTCAGCCCCTGTTCAGAGTGCCTGGAATCCACTACAAATGCAAGCGGTCTTGGCTGAGTGTGTATTCTATTACCATCTGCCATTAAGATGTTGTGCTGTTTATACTTCCTACTGTGCTATTCATAGTCAATTCACTGTTGATGTTATTTGATGATCGCCTGCTGAAGCTCCATGTCACACGGCCAGAGGAGAGGACCACACTGTGAAGGCTACATCTGGGACTGAGGATTTGGTGAATTGCAGAGTACGGTATATTTGTAAAAACCCCATTTGAAAATGGTGGTTTAGACTAGCCTGCCCATGTAAGCCGCCTTGGGCATTTGCTTCGGCATGGGAAAGCAAATGCCAAGGCGGGCATTCTTCAAAAATAAAATAAAAAGATCTACAACTATGATTTTTATCTCATGGCACACCAATCTCTATGGTCTTCTCTATGGTCTTTGCCTCTTGTGATGTCACTTCTGGCTTCCACGAGACTCTTCTGGGTTCTGTGATTTGGTTTTTAGGGCAACAGTCTGTAGTAACAAATTGTCTGTCCCTCTTCCTCTGCCGGCAAAGTTGTTACTACAAACAGTTGCCCTAGAAACAGAGCCACAGAACCCGGAAGAGTTTTCAGAAACTTTCTGAAACCACTGTACTCCAAACTCCAGCCTTACCCCTGCAGACCTTTTGTGGCACACCAATGTGCCACTGCACATTAGTTGAACATCACTGGTCTACAAGACGTTCTGCACTTAATTATGTGTACCCGAACTAATTGCAGATTCTTCCCCAGTTTATTCCTCTCTCTACTCCCCTTTCCTTTCTCAGCTGTCCCCCTCAGATCTTTGTTCAGAGTGCAAGCCCTTCGGCGAAGGGACCCATCTTCTCCTTCTGTGTCCAGCGCCATGCACACAGTTGGAGCTCGACAAATAATAAGCATCGATAGCTGACGTAGTAGGCCAGGAGGGTTATACCCATTTGAGCATGCCTACTCTGACAATGTCTCCTCTTGGTCTCTCTAACACACATCAAATGGGTAAGATTCAGGGTGCAATCCTAACCTGGAGTTAGGAGTTAGGCCGGCACAATTAGGCCAGCAAAGTTTGGCCAGCATAAAGTGCATTTGGACCACTCTCGGAGTCAGGGAGAATGGTGCACGTCTGTCTGCTGGCCTCTCTGACTCTGAGAGTGGTCCAAACAGGCTTTAAGGTGCCCCTTGTGCCAGTCAAACTTTGCTGGCCTAACTGTGCCGGCCTAACTCCAGGATTGCGCCCTCAGAACCTGTGTCTCTTTTTAGAGGCTGTGGCATAGCTAAGGGAGGACAGTGGGGACATTGCCCCAGGTAACATGCCTTGAGGAGGTGCCAACCCACACCTCCGACAGAGGATCCTGAGCAGTGGTGGGATTCAAATAAATTAACAACTGGTTCTATGATGTCATAGCCGGAGCCAAAAAAAACCCGAAGCCAGCTGAGGTAAGCAAGTGGGCAGGGCCCGGCCATTTAACAACCGGTTCTATAGAACCTGGACAAACCCCCTGAATCCCACCATTGATCCTGAGACAAGTGGGCAGCGGGCGGGGAAGACGGCGAAACGGAGCGGTACGCAACGGGCGGGCTGCTGATCACCCGCTCCTCCCGCCCAGCGTTCCGGCAGCATGACGCCGCTGCATGTGGGCCCTCGCAGGAGTGTCCAGAAGGAATTCTGAGGGCCGGGGAGGGCTCTTCGAGGAGGCCCTCTGAGGCTTGAGGCACAGGAAGAACAACCTTGAGAGTGTTCTGGGCATTTGGTTCTTTTGCCCCCGGGTGCCAGTTCCCTCAGCAACGCTACTGATTGGAGTTAGAGTGTGTGCCTTCATCTCCATTTTGAGCCAGTCGAATCTCGCCAGTCGCCAGGCATTAGCAAGCCTGAAATTCTTTGAGAGCTGAGCAAGAAAGCCACAATGGTCGCTCTGGAACGATACCTCAAAACCCGCCACCTGAGGCAGTCCGAATGTACAGAGTAACACAAGAGCATCTTGGCATCGCCATCATCCCAGGCCAAGCACGAGAGGAATGCATTGGTCTCCCTGGCGAGTTTAGGTCAGTCAGCTTGATATAGAGAACCTGTTTCCTTCCTTCTTAGGCTAACCTGCCGCCAGGAGTCAGATGTCCCGAGGTCTTGAGCTACTGCCAAGGGTCAGGCAGGATTTGGGCTTGACGTTGCCACCAAAAGAAGTGGTCCTCAGCCCCACACAAAACTGGGGTGCTGGAGCTTTGGACAGACTTCTTTCTGGAGGTCAGTGCCTGCACAAATGAGGAATTCAAGGCCTCCTCAACCTGGACGAATCGGTTCATAGAAACAGAGAACGTTCTCACGTTGCCTCTGACCTTCTGAGGTGCTCCATCCAAAACAGGGGCATCTTGGCCAGTATTTGGGTCTGGCAAACGCCCAGCCTTCCCACTGAATTACAATTTCTCATTGGGATCTGAGAGGTCATCTAGACCACCCCTGGTTCAGTGCAAGCAACAACGTCAACTGATACACACCTCTATGCCAGAACACACTTGTGTTAGCGCGTCGATACATGACAATTCTGTACTGCTTATTCAACAGAGGAGGAAAACAGACGGGAGGGGTGCACACAAAATAGCCTTTTGCTACTAAATCAGTGAACAAAATGCAACAAACTGGAACTCTGCATCCCCACTTGAAGCGCCCTTAGTCTCCAGACCTTGCAGAGCCTTAAGGAGGACCCGGGGGTGGGGAAGACGGGATGATGGTCCTGGAACAGTGGTGTCTCTACAGGGAGGGCAGAGCTCTAAGTCTTGCAAGGAGCCTTACCCTGTCATGTACATCCCGCCTCTCCCTTGCTGCTGTAGCCAGTAAGCGATGCCAAGATGTTGCTGTTCCCTGTGAGGATTGGCTAAAACGGTGCAGGAGAGGAGTGATTTCCACTGCTAGGTAAGGCTCCTTGCAAAACTTAGAGCTCTGCCCTCCTTGTAGAGGCGCCACTGTCCTGGAAGGGTCAGATCAATATCTGAGGATGGATTCCGACAACCATGGAGCTACACACGTGTCTATTTGATGCAAGTCAATAACATTGCTAAAGGATAATAAAAGCCACCAGGATGACTGCCCTTAGTGACACGGCTTGCTTTGGAACGACACCTTAAAATCTGCCTGCAGGGAGCAGGCTTTGCAGCTGAGCAGAGAACCTTGACACACACCTTCCCAACCTGCCCAACCTTCCCAACACCAATTCATCTCTGGACCAGGCCCTTCCTCCCTGCATCACCCCTGGGGGTTGGCCCACATTGGAGATCCACCCCCACATTACCCACAGCTGAGGACCTCAAGAGGCCTCCCCCAGACCACCAACCACAAAAGCAGTTCCCAGAGCGAGACGACCGCGGGCCACCCACCCACCCCCCTCCATCATCTTACCAACTGCTGAATGCTGAAAATCTCCATGGTCCCCCCAATTCAGAGCCCTGCGCTCACTCAACCTTGGCCGGCCTTGGGCAGCTCTTTTTATCCTGGCCTTGGGGAGGGTGGCCTGGGCTTCGGTCCAGTCCCCACCCCCAGCAGCACGCTGGATAATTTGGGTGCCTTGTAACGCCAGCTAAAATAACTTGGTCGTTCCAAGGTTTCCAGAGCGTGGCGGCCAAGGAAAGCCGGTGATGGGATTCCCAGACCCACAGGCTGGGGGACTTGCATAACTCCTCCGGCTTGGCAGGGGGAAGAGTCAACCAGGGGCTTTTTTTCCCCTACAAGGGGGTCAGCTGCAGCTTGTTTGCACAAGTAGTGAAAAATGGAAGCCCAGCAGAACTAAGCCTCACTAGCCTCTGATCCAGGGCCGGCTTTAAGCCAATGTGATCAATGTCATCACATCGGGCCCTGCGCTTTGGGGGGGCCCTGCACCAGTGCAGTGAGCATATTGCTTGCCGCTGCAGTCAGGATCTCTTAGGATTGTAGGTAGTGATGTCATGCACCCACTACGCACCACTACGCGAGTACCGGTTCCTAGAAGTTGAGCTGGCCCCGCCCACTCAAAGCTGGCCCTGTCGGCTGGTTGGCTCAGCAGCTGCGCATGATACTGCATGCCCGCAGCCGCTGCCTGCACTTTCTATGAGGAGGCAGGCAGGCAGGCAGCGTGGTGGTGGCAGCAGCAGCGGCAGCAGCGGAGTGAGAGGACCGGAGGTGGCGGTGGCAGCAGCAGCGGCAGCAGCAGCAGCAGCAGCAGCGAGGGAAACCCGGGAATAAGGCAGCAAGCGTGAGAAGGTAGGCTGCCTGGGGCTCCTGCTCCCTCCAGCCGTGCAGATCCAGCATCCCGGTTCCTCCTGCAGCCTCCCCCCAGCCCCAGCCCCAGCCCCCACGCGGTCTTTTTTTGGTCGCCGTTCCCCCTCCTGCTCCTTGCCGGCTCCTTGCATTTAACATTCAAGTTAAATGGCTCCCTGTCCCAAAAGGGCTCACAATCTAGTACAGTCTAGCCTGCTATTTAACCAGGGAACAGTTGAAGCAAAATATGTATATACACATCTCTAGCAAGCAAAGCAATAGAAGTTAAATCAACACTAACCACAAGCTGAAATTATTACAAACACGATCACATCCATGGCAACAACCATGACATCACTTCCGGCTATGACCTCACGTCCTGCCACGACATCACTTCTGGCTTATGATGTCAGTTCCGGTGGGCAGACCCCAACAGTGCCAATCAAAAGTGAGTACCTGTTCCTAAATCATTTGGATGACACCACTGATTGTAGGTCAGTGGGGCCAGCAGAGCAGCTTTACCTTGGGCCCTCTCGGCTGCCCCAGCTTCTGAAGTGCCCAAAATGGGCCTTCCAGAAGCAACTGGCCGCGACGTCAACCTGTCACCACCAACTATTTCCAGGTGCCACACTGTGTGGGTGGCACCACATGTGCTCTTCTTGGTGAGTGGGGGGCCCCACAGGAATGCCCCACATTGGGCCCTGCCACTCCTAGAGCCGGCCCTGCCTGCATCGCACAGCTTTTACTTGGATGTTTTCAGGGCTGATCGTGATTAAAAATAAGTACTTGTAACCTGTGAGCAACCTGTGAGCAGGCAACAGATTTCAGAATAATAATCCTCCTCCTGTAGTAGCATATACAGCAGCTCACTGATCTCATTTTTCATTCACCAAGCATGAACAAGTTCTAAGGGTTGCAAATCAGAGGTCAGGAACAAATCAGGCTGCCGCTTCTCAAGAGAACAACCAAGAGCACTTTGTCTCTCTTACACGTTTAGAGTTCCAAGCAGTGATGTCATGCAGGGGGGTACGCGGGGGTACGCGAGTACCGGTTTCTAGGATTACGGCTGGCCCCGCCCATTCGCCTGCCCACTCATTGACCCTGCCCCCTGCAAAGTTTGAATTTCCTGCATGTTTGAGTTGCCTGCACGTTCTCAGAGCCAGGTAGGCAGGCAGGCAGGCAGCGAGCCGAGCCTTGCCTTGCCTTGCCACTGAAAAATGAAGTGCTCTGGGGTTTTAACATGATGCCAGGCCTCCTTAACATGTTCTGGGGGTGCTGTGGAATACTGTTGCAACTGTTGGGTCAGTTTAAAATTGTCTGAGGCCTCAAAAAGGGCTTTTTTCATGTCACTTCCTGCCACGACATCACTTCCGGCTTATGACGTCACTTCTGGTGGGCGGGTCCCGACACGTGCCAATCAAAAGTGAGTACCTGTTCTTAAATCATTTAGATGACACCACTGGTTCCAAGTGCTGCCCTCGAGGAGCCGCCCAGTTGCTTGTGCTCAGCCGATGCATCCTTGCACCTAGTTTTCCTCCTCCTCCTCCTCCTCCTCCTCCAATATTCCATCTGCAGGGCCTTTTCAGAGGTGGCACTCGTTGTTTGAAGCTACGTACGGATCACTCTTGCATATTTGCAGATGGGGGGGAGCCAAAGCCGAAAGGAAGCCTCACATTTAAATCTTGCCTCGTCTTGCCAACTGCAGACACACCTTCATTGTGGAGACACATCATCATAAGCTATCAAAGCACACGCAGGGTGCAGTCCTAACCTGGAGTTAGGCCAGCACAGTTAGGCCAGCAAAGTTTGGCTGACACAAAGAACTCCATAAAGTATGCTTGGACCACTCTCGGAATCAGAGAGGCCAGTACTCAGACGTGCGCCATTCCCCGACTCTGAGAGTGGTCCAAACTAACTGTGCCAGCCTAACTCCAGGTTAGGATTGCACTCTCAAGCTGCCAATTCACTGACTTCACATTTTTCTCAACCCGTCATTTTGTCGCTTTCAATGTGAGGACTAAACTGGTCATCCTATCTTACCACATTGTTGTAAAGCTGCCACAAACTATATATGAGAAAATGTTTAAGTCTCCCCTGTGAACCTGGAGACAATATGAAGCTTAAGTCTCACCTGTGAACCTGGAGACAATACGAACGTTATGAGTTGCTTCAGCTTACAGCTATTAAGATTGCAACTTCCAACCTGTTGGGGCTCAACAATACTGTCCAACCTTACTGGGCTGTTGCAACATTTCTGGATAATAACGCAAGAGTGAACATCCTAGAGCAGCAATTTTCAACCGTTTTCTTCTCATGACATGCTGACCTCTATGGTCTTCTCTATGGTCTTCACCCCTTGTGATGTCACTTCCAGCTTCCGGGAGGCTCTTCCAGGTTCTGCGGCTCTGTTTTTAGGGCAACTGTCTGTAGTAACAAATTGTCTGTCCTTCTTCCTCCTCCAGCGAGTGGGACTGACAATTTCTTACTACATACAGTTCAATCAACAGTGTTTATATACTGCTTTTCAACACAAAGTAGTTTCCTGGCAAATAAATAAATAAATAAATAAATAAATAAATAAATAAATAAATAATGTTGCTCTAGAAACAGCCACAGAACCCAGAAGAGTTTTTTGGCGATTTTCAACTGCTGTGCTCAAACCTCCTGCGGCACAGCTGCAGATAGTTCGTGGCGCACCAGTTGAAAATCTCTGTCCTCTAGTGCGGCAGAAAAGCTGAGTATTGTTAAACCTACAGGACCCAAGATCTTTCTAGCAGGTGCATGAAATGCTTCCCGCTCCGTCAGCTAGCGTCGAACACAGCTGGGGCCGATCCAGGAATCTGAATAAAAGGATGGAGAGTCAAGGAAATTGAATAGATGGTAACCGCTTCTGGTTACCATTTTTGAGTGCTTGTGTTAGAACACTATGAAAGCTTTCTGCAATACAAAATGAGAGAGAGAGAGAGAGAGAGAGAGAGAGAGAGAGAGAGAGAGAGAG
>JAJKFI010000162.1:1100137-1113080 GCA_029204185.1 Lerista edwardsae | reverse complement strand
GAGAGAGAGAGAGAGAGAGAGAGAGAGAGAGAGAGAGAGAGAGAGAGAGAGAGAGAGAGAGACCTTGCTCCCTGAAGTTCTACTTCTCTAGTTGCAGAAAGCTTTGCAGTGTTTTAACTCAGAGGAATGTTCAATCTTGGCTGGCCTTGAGCAGCTTATTCTGTGACAACTGCAGATCACTTTTCCCCTCCAAGGACAGACTGACGGAGGAGAGTATGCAATCCTCTCTAAAAAATAGCACGGTCCACCCCACCATCTCACGCTGCTGCCTGCATCGGCCTGACTGGAAAAGCGTGAATTGCCAAACAACCCCCCCCCCCAAATGGGGGCCATCATGTAGGAAACGGGGCAGATGCGTCCAATCTGCCTCTTTCTCCCTGCGCTTATACATCTGGGGCCGGCCCATTTGTGAGGCCAGCTGAAGCCATTGCTTCAGGCAGCAGACTGTTAGGGAAACAAACCCCTCATTTATTGCAGGAAGCTTTGCTCCACTTGGTCGTGTGTGAACAGCAACCAGTTCAGGTGTTGGGGTGGGGGGGGGGAGGCCTGGGTTTATGGGTTGAACTCCGTAAGTGGTGCTGGACGTTTGCTTTCTCCAGCCCCAGGCCACTCCACTGCTGCCTTCTGTGTTCTCAAAGCCCCACCTAAGAACAGGGGCCGGGCAGGAGGCAGGGAAGGGAAAGAGTTACAGGGATTTGAAAGCTAGGACCCAATGTCCATTGGCCGCTGCGGAGTTCATGTTACAGCTACAAGGCAAGCAAGATGGAAATAGCGCGCGCGCACACACACACACACCCCTCCCATAGGGTGACATTCAATCCCAGCCTGATGCTCCTCCACTCAGCTGCCAAAGCACTCAAGGTTAGGGCCACAGAACATTCCTCCTCCGAACAGAGGCAGTGGAGGGCATACAGATACACACACACACCGCACCAATCCCCACTCAGAATGTAGCAGCTCTATAATTCTTCCAAAGTTGATGAGAAAAGGGGGGGGAGCAAAACAGTCTCCTTTTGAGGCCCAATATGATGTTGTTGTTCAGTCGCTAAGTCGTGTCCGTCTCTTCGCGACCCCCTGTCCTCCACTAGCTTCCGGAGTTCGCCTAATTTCATGTTCGTTGCTTTGGTGACACTATTTAACCATCATCCTCTGCCACCCCCTTCTCCTTTTGCCTTCAAGCTTTCCCAGCCTGAGGGTCTTTTCTAAAGAGTCCTCTCTTCTCATGAGATGGCCAAAGTACTTGAGCTTCAGCTTCAGGATTTGTCCTTCCAGGGAGCAATCAGGCTTGACTTCCTGGAGGATTGACCAATTGGATCTCCTTGCAGTCCAGGGGACTCTATGTTGCCCCCCCCCATAAAGCATCTACAATTACAGGGCTGTGTAATTGTACCAGGCTGGACTCACTCACCTGCTTCAACCCTAGAAAGGTGAGATAGGCCATTGCTGGCCAGTCGTGTCCTCTCCGTCTCCCCTCCCACATTTCCCCAGGACAAAACTATGGGCCAAATTACAGGTGTGCCCCGGTATCCACCGATTCGTATCCACAGTTTCAGTTATCCACAGATACCATGGATACTGAGACACCTATTCAAAAGACAGAGGGACATTAAACAGAGGGACATTAAACCACATTAAACAGTGGTTCTTTACCTTGTTGCGGCAAAACCACTGATGTTCCCCTATCTTTAAAAAGGCATCCCCAGAATCCACGGTTTCAGGTATGCACGGCAGGGTCTGGAACGGAACCCCAGGGGATACCAGCAGTGGTGTCATTCAAATGATTTAGGAACAGGAACTCACTTTTGATTGGCACTTGTCGGGAACCCGGAACCAGCCATGGAGCTCGTTAGGATCCGGAACGCCCGTTCTGGTCCGTTCCCCCTGAATGACATCACTGGATACCAGGGCATGCCTGTACACATCACATTAAGGGTTTTTTCGGGCCTCCTGTGCTTGTTTTTTGGTTTCTTGTACAGCCCATCCTGGTATCTGCGGATCTGGCACCGAAGGGTCTGACTCATCGCGGATGCTGTTGTGTCCACGGGGGGTCATGGAACAGAACCTCCGCAGGTAAGAAGGGCAGATGGCAAAGCAGCCATGCAGGAAAAGGGTGTGGTGATCAGGATTGGGGCCCTGGCACAGCAGGAGCTTTTTCCCAGGGGGATCATAAGAACATAAGAAGCGCCCTGCTGGATCAGGCCAAAGGCCCATCTAGTCCAGCTTCCTGTCTTTCACCGTGGCCCCACCAGATGTCCCAGGGAGGCATGAGACAACAAGATGCTTGCATCCTGTTGCCACTCCCTTGCACCCAGTACCCTGGAGTTGCTTACTACTAACGTAAGGAGGTTGCACAATCCATCATTGCCTATAGCCCACGATGGACTTTTCTTCCAGAAATCCGTCCAATCCTCTCTTAAGGGCATCTAGACCAGATGCCATCACCACCTCTTGTGGCAAATTGTTCCACAGATTAACTACCCGCTGGGTAAAAAAGTACTTCCTTTTATCTGTTTTAACTCTCCCAACCCTCAGTTCTAGCGGATGGCCCCTGGTTCTGGTGTTGTGAGAGAGGGAAAAGAACATCCCTCTATCAACTCTATCCCTTCCATGCATAATTTTGTATGTCTCAATCATGTCCCCCCTCAGGCGCCTTTTTTCTAGGCTGAAGAGCTCCAAACGCTGCAGTCTTTCTTCATAAGGGAGGTGCCCCAGCCCCGTAATCATTTTTGTCGCTCTCTTCTGCACCTTTTCCAGCTCCACTCTGTCCTTTTTGAGGTGTGGCGACCAGAACTGCACACAATATTCCAGGTGCGGCCGATATTTGTGAATCGGGGCCTTGTTGGAGAGTCAGTGTGGGGTCATGGCAACATTGTCATGGCAGACTCGGGTGCCAGTCACTTGGACCAATTAGGAGTTCTCAGTATTGTCTGAGAATAAAATGGGTGGGGGAAGGATGGGTCTGTAAAGGGAGGCACAGAAACATTACCCAAAAATAGCAGCCATTGCCCTGGGAGAGAGGGGGCAGTGCAGTAAGTACCGCAGGCGCAGCAACGCACCATGCAAATGGTCCCTCCCACTCCTGTCAGAGCCTGCACATTGCTGTCGCTGAGAGGAGCTGCTTGCACAGTGTGCTGCAATGACAGCAGTACTTACCGAGCCACCCCCCTCTGGCTATGTTACCGCCGGGGAGAGAAGCTGCCAGTGCTTAGAGGGGGAGGCATGTCTGTGTCACAGCAGGCATCCTTGGAAGAGGCATTCCCACTTCTCCCACACAAAGGAGAGGATGCCTCCTCTCCCAAGAGGGCGCTTTTTCTAAGAACGCGCATAAAACAAAAATGGAAAGTTCTTTTCAAACCTGCGCACGATGCATTAGGGCAGAGGTCGCCATACCCGCGACTCCGCCATCGTGAAAAAGTGCTCACCGTTCACCATTCCGCTGTGCTGCTCACAAGCAGTCCCCCTGATCTCTACAGAGAGACACGCTAGGCAGTCGCTGCTATAGCCTCAGCAGGCTGTGCGCCCAGATTTCTGGGCAGGGTTGACAGTGCAGAGGGTGATGCCTGGAGATGGGGCAGGCTGCGTGCAAGGAAGAACAGCACGTGTTCCTCGCGATGGGGAGGGCTTCGGCACTATGCCAAACTCGGCCCGCAGACCGTAGTTTGGCAGATGCTGCTTTAGGGGCCCCTGAACAGTCATCCCGATACATTTAAGTGATTAACCAAACCAAACCCATCAGTGACTCGTTGTCACCCTCACTGTTGGAACAATAGACCTCAGAGTTGACAGGAAATCCAGTGTGTGTGTGGGGAGGGGAGGGTAATGCATCCGAATGTGGACAAATAAGAACATATAAGAAGAGCTCTGCTGGATCAGGCCAAAGGCCCATCTAGTCCAGCTTCCTGTATCTCACAGCGGCCCCACCAGGTGTCCCAGGGAGGCATGAGACAACAAGATGCTTGCATCCTGTTGCCACTCCCTTGCACCCGGTACCCTGGAGTAGCCCACCACCACTGTAAGGAGGTTGCACAATCCATCATTGCCTATAGCCCACGATGGACCTTTCCTCCAGAAATCTGTCCAATCCCCTCTTAAAGGCATCAAGACCAGATGCCATCACCACCTCCTGTGGCAAAGAGTTCCACAGATTAACTACCCGCTGGGTAAAAAAGTACTTCCTTTTATCTGTTCTAACTCTCCCAACCCTCAGTTTTAGCGGATGCCCCCTGGTTCTGGTGTTTTGAGAGAGGGAAAAGAACATCCCTCTATCGACTGTATCCCTTCCGTGCATGATTTTGTATGTCTCAATCATGTCCCCCCTCAGGCGCCTTTTTTCTAGACTGAAGAGCCACCCTGCAGTTTGGAATAAGGACATCCACTTTTAATGCAACATGGCATCCAGGGATTTCTATCGCCTCTCTCCAGAAGGTGCCACTCCCTTCACAGTTGGTCACTTGGCTGCTTTCAGGGAAGGGAGAGGAAAGGGACACAGACAGGTACAGCCCCACACAGCCCCTTTCGGCAGCAAGCAACACACTGGCAAACCGCAAACCTGCCAAAATTACCAAGCCGCCCTGTCCACGCCCCCTCCGTTTCAGGCAGGGGTCCAAAACCATCGACCCCCTTCCGAGTGTTTAGCCAATTCTGTCTCACGCAGAGAAGAGTCGCAGGCAGGTGGATTCAGCGCTTGCTTTGTAATGCCAGAGCGTGCCAGCAGGGGGCCCCAGAGGAGCCCTTTGCCCAGGGCGCAGCTGAGCACCCTTTGCCGTCCCAGTCCAGTCACAGGTCCAAAAGCTTCCTCAGGTCCTCCTGCTCGCGGGGAGCCACGTCCCAGGCCCGCCGGAGCTTCTTGTCCCGCACGTCCCTCAGGCCCGGGCTGTGCTCCAGCAAAAGGCTGCAAAGTTCGTAGTGCCCGTTCTCTGCGGCCTGGAGGGAAAGAGAGGGAGCGGCTGTCAGGCGGGGGGACACAGCCGCCTCCGATGGGCCAAACCGCTTAGGGGCATTATTGGGAAATGCAGAAGGGAAGAAGCGAGCCAGAGAAGCCCCCTCAGTGTCCCTGAGATCTGACACGCCAGCGGAACTCTCGCCTCTCCTCCCCACTTCCTCTCTGGCCCCACCCCCTTTCTTCTCTGACCCAGGAAATGCAGCCAGCTCTTTGACCAGGTACCCCAAGGAAACACCGGGGTCTCCTTCCCAGACAGCTTCCCCCCCCCAGCCACCAATTGTGGGACCTGGAAGCAAAATCCGGGGTGCTTCTCAAGTGCGCCTCTCCGGGTGCTCCCCTGGGGTGCGGGGGGATGTCCGAACCCAGCTGCCCCCTCTGGGGTTTGCAAGACGGACAATCGGGTTCAAAACTACTGTGCCAAGAAGTCATTTGGAGGGAAGACAGGCGTGTCGGAACAAGAGGTTCCCCCACGGGGGCAGGGAAGACGGCGAAACGGAGCGGTACGCAACGGGCGGGCTGCCGCTCGCCCGTTCCTCCCGCCCAGCGTTCCGGTTGCATGATGCCGCTGGATGGAAGCATCTCCAGCCCAGCAAGGCGTTTGGGACCCCCTACCTTGTGCAGGGAGGTCTTCCCATCGTCGTCGGCAGCGGCTGGATCAGCGCCGTGCTCCAAGAGCAGTTTGGCGATCTCTGTGTGGCCGCAGTAGGAGGCTCGGTGGAGAGGGGTGGCCCCGCCGTGGGTCTGGGCGTGGCAGTCGGCGCCGCTCTCCAGCAGGAAGCGGCAGACGTCGCGATGCCCGTTGCGGCTGGCAAAGTGCTGCAAAGGAAAGATTGGCAAAGCGCAGGCAGCTCGTCCCAGTCTCTATGGGCTGCCAACGTGCACACACGGACTCTGAGGGTGCAATCCTGACCTGGAGTGAGGCCGGCGCAGTTAGGCCGGCACAAGGGACACCGTAGAATAAGTTTGGACCACTCTCCCAAGTCGGAGAGGCCAATACATAAATGTGCGCCATCCCCCCCCCCCCGAGCAGCAGCGGCATTCAGCCGGTACGCTGGGCGGGACTTACCTTTGAGCGGCAGTCCGCCTGTTACGCAACGGGCGGACTGCCGCTTAAAGGTAAGTCCCGCCCAGCGTACCGGCTGAATGCCACCGCTGCCCCCGAGCCAGAGAGTGAACCAAACGTGCTTTCCAGCGTCCCTTGCGCCGGACAAACTTTGCTGGCCTAACTGTGCTGGCCCTCCGTTGTGTCCTCAATCGCAAACGTACCTTCGTATGCGAATTGCAGTGGCCCTCTTTCACCACGGATTCAGGACCTGGGGATTTGACCCACCCCGGGTTCAGAACCAGGGGCCAACGAGCCACTGGGGACCTCCTAGATCAGTGATGGCGAACCTACAACACGCGCGTCAAAGGTGCCACGCCACAACGTTTGGGGCTCACCAGCACCTGACAAAAACTGAGTTTATTTTACTCATTTTTCATTTTTGCAATTATTTGATTTTTTTTTATAGAATACGTAGTACCACACATGATTGGACTGTATTTTTTGTTTAAATAAATGAATATAAAGAACTGTTTCTCTCGTTTGGGAGAGGGATTGACACACCAGCAGAGTTGAGTTAAGCATTTTCCGAAGTTCTGACACACTGAACACAAAAGGTTCGCCATCACTGTCCTAGATGCAACCGGAACCTCATTCTGGTTGTGTCCGGGAGGCTTTCCGAGCTCCACGGAAACCCCGCATGGCCTCTACAGGCCTCCGGAAGGCTCCGGAACAAGGGTCCAGTCACGTTCAGAGGCTCTGTTGGTTTGTAACCTGTGGATTTCATTATCTGTGGGTTTCTGTATCAGCAGGGGGTCCAGGAACAGCTCTCCCGTGGATACTGAGGTCGGGCCGATACATAGCTGGCTTTTTGGTCCGGATTGGGTCCCTGAGCAGGTGACAATTGAAACGCACAGATTTTAAGAGGGGCGAGTCTTCTGTTCCTGGACAATGGGTGATACAGTCCAGATTTGTCCCAACAGTGGAAGGGGGCACAAGAAGCTGTGGGTGGGCTCAGGGGTTTGCTGAGACGCTGGCCCAACTGAGTAACCCCTGGATCATTGGGGTGCAAAACAGAGCAGCTGGCGAACCAGAGCCCAACAGGAAAGCTCTGCCCTCCGACAGCTGCCCTCTCCTCGCTCCAAACACCACCCTTTCCACCCAGATTCCCTTCTCTGCCCTCCAGATGCCCTCCCCAGCTCACTCTCGATGGCCACCACAACATCGCAACCGGTTTCATGACACAAAGCTCACTTGCGGCGGGACAGGATTCCTCCTCCCCACCCAGGCACCCTTTCTGGCCAACTTCAGAATCTGCAGGGCCTGGCATCGAACGGAGGTTGGGCACTGGCTGAGACGTGACAGCCTCAGAGGTGCCACCGGGCCAGGCTGACCTTTCCCAGTGCGTACTTCATCAGTGGAACTCCTTGCCACAAGATGTTGCAATGGCACCTGGTCTTTTCAATTCTTGAAAAGGGCATTGGCTGAGGAAGCACAGCTTTGAGGAGGAAATCTCATCAGGTTGTGATGACTGGATGGGTGCCTTGTCGTCTTGTGTGCCTCTGTTGGGATACAGGGAGCTAAACTAGATGGGCTCTTGGCCTGATCCAGCAATACTCCTCTGATGTTCTTATGAGAGGCAGCACCCAAAGTACTATCAGGAGGGAGACGGGGGTGCTACGTAGGGCTGCCCCTCGGAAATACTGTCCCAACCCAAGCTGTGTTCTTGCAGGGAGGGAGGGGTGACACTCACCAGAGCAGTGTAGCCAAGAGGGTCCGGCTCGCTGGGCTTGCCGCGTTTCCGTACTTGCGCTTTGACCCTCTCAAGGTCTCCGTCCAGGGCAGCACCCCAAATCCCTAGAGAAAAAGGACGGCCTTCTCATATAGCACGTGCCGGTCGGATCCATCCCAGGCAGCGGCGTCATGCAGCCGGAACGCTGGGCGGGAGGAACAGGTGAGCGGCAGCCCGCCCGTTGCGTACCGCTCCGTTTTGCCGTCTTCCCCGCCCCCATGGGCTGCCGCTCACTCGTTCCTCCCGCCCAGCGTTCCGGCTGCATGACACCACTGAGCAAGAAGCAGAAGTAAGATCTGAACCCGCGGAGGGAAGTGGGGAGCAAAAGTCTTGGCTCTTAGCGAGAGCACTTAGCTCTCAAAACCGCATGGAAGACAGGCCCCACAGAAACTGCTTGAGATGTGATAATATTCTGTTACAACAGCAGTGCGCAACATGCTTGCTCAGAGGAATGCGCACAGAAGTCCCCCTGGAGCGCTGACTCATGCTCACGTACCAAGGGCTTGAGCATCTCTCCAAACAGGAGTTAACCTCATCAGTGGTACACCTTATACACGCCACCAGGGACCAAATATGGAGCCAAGCGAGAGGCTCGGGCGGCCACCAGGAAAGGTCAGCAGAGAGGTCCCAGCATTTGTCCAACAAAACCAAGAGTGCTGTGGCACCTGAAAGGTTGCCAGATTTTAACGGTGTAAGCTTGGGTTTTGGCAAAAAAGGACTCTGGAAAGCCTACGCCCCAACCACTGTGGAAACTGACATGGGTTTACTCATGGAGGGGATTCACTCCCACGAAAGTTCACATAGGACTGCAGCCCAAATCTCTGTGGTTTTGGCACAATGCATTAACTAGCTTGTGGAACTCCATGACACAAGGTGTGGCTGTAGCCAGTACCTTAGCGGAATAAAGATGGAGGCAAAACAGCCACTGAGTCAGAAACAGCACCCTTGGTGCTGTCTCACCCCTTCCGGACACCCACCGCAGAATCATTTCTCAGCACTTCTGTACCTCTTTCGAAATTCATCTCCTCCAGACTCTGGTGTACACTCGGCACGGTTCTGTGGTGGGAGCAGCAGCTGCCATTTCCTTGGTGTCCTGAGGCTGATGCCATCAGTCCGTCCGTCCCCCCCCACCTGCAGGGGGTTTGTCCGGTCAGATCACATTCAGAACAGCGGCAGGCCCCACCGAGGGGAAGACCAGGGCTCTTGCGTGCACGGTCAGCAACGCTTGAGCGCAATGGCTGGGAACCAGAACAGCACAAGTGGTTGACTTATCAGCAGTGGTGTCATCAAATGATTTAGGAACAGGTACTCACTTTTGATTGGCACTTGTCGGGGTCCACCCACCGCAAGTGACATCATAAACCGGAGGTGATGTCGTGGCAGGGAGTGAGGTCATAGCCGGAAGTGATGTCATGGTTGTTGCCATGGATGTGATCATATTTGTAATAACTTCAGCTTGTGGTTAGTGTTGATTTAACTTCTATTGCTTTGCTTTCTAGAGATGTGTAGATACATATTTTGCTTCAACTGTTCCCCAGTTAAATAGCAGGCTAGACTGTACTAGATTGTGAGCCCTTTTGGGACAGGGAGCCATTTAACTTTAATGTTAAATGCAAGGAGCTGGCAAGGAGCAAGAGGGGGAACGGGTGACCAAAAAAAGACCGCAGGGGCTGGGGCTGGGGGGAGGCTGCAGGAGGAACCGGGACGCTGGATCTGTGCGGCTGGAGGGAGCGGGAGCCCCAGGCAGCCTACCGTCTCACGCTTGCTGCCTTATTCCCGGGTCTCCCTCGCTGCTGCTGCTGCCACTGCCACCGCCTCCGGTCCTCTCGCTCTGCTGCTGCCACCACCACGCTGCCTGCCTGCCTGCCTGCCTCCTCACAGAAAGCGCAGGTAAGGGCTGCGGGCGCACAGTACGCATGCGCAGCTGCTGAGCCAACCAGCTGACGGGGCTTCGAGTGGGCGGGGCCAGCTCAACTTCTAGGAACCGGTACTCGCGTAGTGGTGCATAGTGGGTGCATGACATCACTGCTTATCAGGCCCAAGACACACACGGCACTTCAGCATCCCCCTCTCTAGCCTGCCTGCAGCTCATCAGCATTCTGTGACAGTCCTTTCACCCCCTCCCACAACCACTCCAAGAGCAAGTTCAGACATGCACTTTCATCAACCCTTTTCAGAGACAAGTGAGGATGTGAAAAAGCCCATATGGTCTGACCCAAGCTGATGGTGGGATTGCGAGACAAATGGACGGCTTTTGCTTCTCCACTCAAGTCATCTTCCTCCTGCTTTGGGTCTCACATCCTAGGGGTGCTCCAATGCTGCAGGAGGCTCTTCCCAACTATTCTCTCCCCCTCCTCAATTTCTATCTGCAAATAATTATCCCCCAGTCTCACTAGTCTGGTCTCTGCCAACCCACCAAGCCCTGATCTGGGGCTGCAAAAGTAATGCCAGACATTGCAGACAAAAGGCAAAAGCCACTTTAAAAAAAAACCCGCAGCACAGGCAAAGCAAGCAAGCAAGCAAACAAACAGAACACTATCTGTTGAATTGTTGCCTGCCACACACTGACACTCCAGCTGTCCCTATTCACCTGAGAGTGCCTCTTTTTTCTAATCTTTGCCCTTAGCAAGTCACAGTTGACTTTGCAAAGTTTAACATTGTTTTAATATCCAAAGTTTAATATCCTTTTAGAGCAGAAATTTGCAACTTTTTTCATCTCATGACTAGGAGTCATAAACAGTGCTAATTTTTTTCACAGATTTCAGGATCTGAACAGCAGAAAGCACTATTATGCATTTTTAGTCTACGTTCTCATTCCATGTGCTCATTTTTAGTAATTTTAAATGCTTGTAAAGTGTATCAGGTAGGTAGATAAGAGTCAGCAGATTATTATTAATAATAAACAGTATTTCTAATTGGATAAGTAATCTAGCTTAATTTTTGGAAACATCCTCAACACCAAAATATGGTGTTTTATGTTTTACTGTTGTGTGTTATTTTATTCTGATATGTTAACACCAAAAAGGCGGTGTTTTGATGCATTTTTTTTTGAGACAAAAAAATAAACACCCCTACCCACACAGGCAAGGTGCTACAACTGTCAGGGGACACCCAGCAGTTTTTTTGACCATTGACAAGGCATACCGTGTCGGGGGGGGCTATCACCCCCCAATGGCCCTAATAAATGACCCTCCCCCCAAAACAAAACTCCCACAGCACATGAATGTGCTCTGGCAGTGGTGGCCACTGGCTGTTTAGACAGGGCTACCAGCTACAAACTGGGACAAAGTACCTCTACCTTTAACCATTGTCTGAAAGAGGGAATGTGGGCAAGCACAGCTTTGGAAACCCTTCCATGACGAGCTGCGCCCGCCCAAATTCCCTCTGCTATGCAACAGTTAGGTATGCAAGGTATAGGCTAGTCTTTCTCAAAGTGGGCGATAACGCCCCCTTGTGGGCGCTGGAGGCCTTCAGGGGGGCGGAGAAGGCCCAGAGAAAAGCAATAGAATTTTTTTTAAAAATGTTTTTAAGTAAATTCGAGCCTGATATTAACAAACGCCCTTTCATGGATCACTGCCTTGTCGTGGCGAAGGGCTTGAGTAGCTCAATGAAGCTGTGAGCTATGCCATGTAGGGCTACCCAAGATGGACAGGTCACAGCAGAGAGTTTTGACTAAACGTGGTCCGCTGGAGAAGGAAGTGGCAACCCACTCCAGTACTCTTGCCAAGAAAACCCCATGGATTACAGAACAAAAAGGCTAAACGATATGACACTGGAAGATGAGACCCTCAGGTCGGAAGGTGTCCATTATGCTACTGGGGAAGAGCAGAACACGAGTACTAGTAGCTCCAGAAAGAGTGAAGTAGCTGGGCCAAAACTGAAAGGAAGCTCAGCTGTGGATGTGTCTGGAAGTGAAAGGAAAGTGCGATGCTGCAAAGAACAATACTACATAGGAACCTGGAACGTCAGATCGATGAATCAAGGCAAGCTAGATGTGGTCAAACGTGAGATGTCAAGGCTGAACATCGACATCCTGGGAGTTAGTGAACTAAAGTGGACAGGAATGGGAGAATTTAATTCAGATGACCATTATATTTGCTACTGTGGGCAGGAATCCCTTAGAAGAAATGGAGTAGCCTTCATCGTGAACAAGAGAGTGAGAACAGCAGTACTGGGGTATAACCTCAAAAATGATAGAATGATTTCCATTCGGATCCAAGGCAAACCTTTCAACATCACAGTAATCCAAGTCTACGCCCCAACCACTGGTGCTGATGAGGAAGAAGTTGACCGCTTCTATGAAGACCTAGAACAGCTTCTAGAATTAACACCCAAAAAAGATGTCCTTCTCATCATAGGGGATTGGAATGCTAAAGTAGGCAGTCAAGAGGTAAGAGGAATAACAGGCAAGTTTGGTCTTGGAGTACAAAATGAAGCAGGGCAAAGACTGATAGAGTTCTGTCAGGAGAACACATTAGTCATAGCAAACACCCTTTTCCAGCAACACAAACGGCGACTGTACACATGGACTTCACCAGATGGTCTACATCGAAATCAGATTGATTACATTCTTTGCAGCCAAAGATGGAAAAGTTCCATACAGGCAGTCAAAACAAGACCTGGAGCTGACTGTGGCTCAGATCATCAGCTTCTTCTTGCCAAATTCAGGCTTAAACTGAAAAAAGTAGGGAAAACCGCTAGGCCCTCCACGTATGACCTAAATCAGATCCCCTACGAATATACAGTGGAGGTGACAAATAGATTTAGGGGCTTAGATTTGGTAGACAGAGTGCCTGAAGAACTTTGGACGGAGGTCTGTAACATTGTACAGGAGGCAGCAACTAAAACCATCCCAAAGAGGAAGAAATGCAAGAAGGCAAAGTGGCTGTCTGACGAGGCTTTACAAATAGCTGAGGAAAGGAGAGAAGCCAAAAGCAAGGGAGAAAGGAAAAGATATACCCAACTGAATGCAGATTTCCAGAGAACAGCAAGGAGAGATAGGAAGGCCTTTCTAAATGAGCAATGCAAAGAAATAGAGGAAAACAACAGAATGGGGAGGACTAGAGATCTTTTCAAGAAAATTGGAGATGTCAAAGGACAATTTCATGCTAAGGTAGGCACAATAAAGGACAAAAATGGCAAGGACCTAACAGAAGCAGATGAGATT
>JAJKFI010000162.1:1062459-1095137 GCA_029204185.1 Lerista edwardsae | reverse complement strand
GCCCCCGCGGGGGCAGGGAAGATGGTGAAACGGAGCGGTACGCAACGGGCGGGCTGCCGCTCACCCGTTCCTCCCGCCCAGCGTTCCAGCTGCATGACGCCGCTGGTGACCCCCTAAAAACAAACAAACAAAGTGTGGGAATGGGGACCCGCCTCTGATTCCGACCCCCATCCTGGGACCCCCCCCATACCCTTGTCGCCTCCCTTTTTCCCCAAACTCTCTTGTCTTTGCAACCCTGTGAGGTCTGAGCAGGGCCGGCCTTGGGAGCAGACAGCGAGGAGAGGCTGTGCAGGGTTAGATCAAGAACTCGGTCTGATAAGGCTGCAGCAGTCTTGGATTGGATTCCAGCCCTCCCTTGCACAGGCTTGGGAATGTTGCCGCAAACCCCCCCCCCCAAAAAAAATGAGGCTTTGCGATCCCAGTGTGGTCACACCCCACCGGTTGCCCAACAGTGCCCACCCCCCCCCCCCGTTCAGGCCAGGAGTGCCTATGCATATCCACCTGTATGGCCGTCGGCTTTCCATGCTGTTAGGGGGGGGGCTACAGGGGGCAGATCAAGCAAGCTCAGTTCTGTTTGTCTTTCCACAGTAGAGGGAGGGGCTGGGAGGTAGACCTGCACAGCACATACGAAACCTGAAACGTACCCCAACGCAACGGGTGATCGCTCAACATCCCTGCTGACCGAGCAGGATCTCGCCACCTGAGCCGGCCGAGCCTGAACATGCCCCAAGACCCACCCTTGACCCCAAAGTAGCAGCCGGCCCTGCCCTGCCCTGCTGCAGCGCAGAGGCCTATAATTCCAGCGTTTTCCGCTCCCTTAATTGAGGCTCTGGCTAGCGGCGGAGACGTGGGCTGCCCTCTTGCCATGCCTCGATTAGCAGGTCAGGCTCTGTGCTTCAGCAAAGGCAGAAACCTTTGATTTGCAGCTTAGAGCAGGGGTGAACAGCCGGTCAGAAACCGACCGCGTGCAGCAGCGTTTGGAGGAAGGGAGGAGGCCTCGTTCCCACCACCAGGTGTGGTGTGCAGCTGGCAGCACCGCACAGGGCACTCGTCCAGCTGTGGATCAAAGCAGCAGGCGACAAGTGCCAGGAGGTCTCTGGCTGCCATTTCCCAGCATGCCTTGTCCTGGCACTCAGCCATTGCCCACTCACAGCTGGATCCTCCTGCAAAGCATCGTGGGAATCTGTGTCGACAAGGGCAAGCGCAGCCTGTGGCTTCTCCCTTGGAAGGAGGGAGAGTGTTGCATCCAGGGGGGCCGCCCCCACCCACTGCGCAGCAACTTGCTTTCCCTTGAGGTCCATCTGCATCTTGAGGTCGAAAAGATGTTCTTGGAAACGCTGTCGAAACCGTCCCCTTTGGGGCAGGCACAAGATGGCCCAGATTCAGCAGCGTGTGTTGATTTTAGTGGGATCTCTGCATTATCACTCGAGCTCTTGGGAAGAGGCAAGAAGATGGGACCTCAAAGGGCACCGTATGTAGGGTAGTAGCCCAACATATTTGAATTGTATTCATTGCTGGCCAGGACATCCCAGGTTGCTAGATAGGAAGAGGGGAGCAGGAAGTGTGGACAGAGGCGTACCAGGACGAAACCACGCCCATGGCATGCAACGTCACGACGTCGTGACATCATGACGTTGGGGGGGGGCTTTTGTCTGCCATGTCAGCAAGCATGGCAGGAAGAAGCCAAGCCCCCGCCTCCTTGATTTGCCCGAGCGGCGGCCAGGAGACGCAGCGCACTCCCCGGCTCTGCGATGCCGCACATCTCCCCGGTTTGCAGAGCCGGGGGGGGGGCGCGTCATCTCCTGGGCCCTGCTTGGGCAGCTTTGCCCGAGCGTCAGCCAGGAGACACCAGCATCTTCTTGATTCACAGGGTGGCGTCTCAGGCAAAACCCAATCCACGGCCAAGGGAAGCAACGTGCCTCCCCAGCTCTGCGAACCAGATAGGCGCGCGGTGTCTCCTGACTGCCCGAGCGCCAGCCAGGAGACGCCAGCGCCTCCCCAGTTCGCAGAGCTGGGGGGGGCACCGTGTCTCCCAGCCACCGCTCGGGCAAAACTCGAGCTGCCTCAGGCGTCTTCTCGGGCACTGCATGGGGGGGGGGCTAAGAGCCATTGGCGCCCCCTAGCAAATGGCGCCCATGGCTCTTGCCACCCTACGCAACACCCTAGATACGCCTCTGAGTGTGGAGGAGAGGAGACGGTCTAGCCCACTACTTTTCTCCCCTCTCCCTCCTTTGAACCCAGCAAGTCGGAGGAGGAACAGCAGCAGACATGGGCAACCCCCCCGCCCCTGCGCCCAGGGCTAGCCTTAGAAGCTGCGAGGCCCAATTGGAAACTTTTTTGCAGGCCCCATGTTCACAGGCCTCCTACGCCCAATCCAAACCACGTTTCCAGTGCTGATGCAGCCACAGTGCAGCCCTGAGTAAGGAAACAAACTTCCCCTTACTTTGAGGAGGCTGCTATGACAGCCCTCCTGCCGTCAAATGCACTGCGAGCCCCATTGGCATAGTGGGGGCAGACGAACCCCATTTCCACACACACCCCATTATCTTGATCTCTGCCCCTGCCACCTCATTCACACCTGGCACTTCCTCAAACAAAGAGGCTCCTGGCAGACCCTCCCGGCCTGTTCAGAGGAAAAAAAGGAGGAGGGAACATGGCCGGCTGAGAGTAGGGGGGCACGCCAAAAAAGGCGGAACAGAACATTAGAACGTCACCAATTTGGGCCAGGCCCGCAATTCTGCTGGGTCCAGAGCAGCTCCTGGTGGGTCACAGAAGACAAAGCCCAGAGGAAAGTTCTGCTTCTTCCTCCCCATGGACTTCTTTTGCTGCTAAAGTCAGGACTCTGATTGCTACGGGGTTATGGCACATCTGGGCTTAAACGCACAAATCTCCTGCCATCACGTCTAATTTTGGCGCCTCGATTAACCTTCTTGCCAGCGAAACGCCAGCTCTTTTGCTACATCCTGTTCCATTTTTGATGGCTCTTATCCTGTCTCCCTTTAATCTTCTTTTCCTCTAAGCTGAGTTTACCCAGTTCCTTCAACCTCTCCTCAGATGTTTCTTAATTTTTAAATCCCCCCTCAACGTGGACGTGCTTGGAATCTTCTCCAATTTGATCATGAATTTCTCCACATTTCAGTTTCTGGAGTTGCACACCCCTGAACAGCATCCCCAGATGGGAGCCATCTAGTGCAGAAAGCGTGACGGACAGAAGAGCAGTGGGCTAGAACAGCCATTGTCAATATTTCTCTTCTCATAGCATACTATCGTCTTCTCTATGGTCTTTGCCTCGTATGACATCACTTCCGGGAGACACTTCTAGGTTATGCAGTTCTGTTTTTAGGGCAACCCTCTGTAGTAATGAATTGTCTGTTCTCAGTCACCCGAAAAACTGAGCTGCAGAAACCGGAGTTTTTCAGCTATTTTCAACCGCGGTGCTCCAAACTCGCGTGGCATGCCTACGGACCGTTTGCAGCGCCTCAATGGGTTCTGGCTGGTTGAAAATCGCTAGGCTAGAGCGTTTCCATGTTGTAGCCACTGGTCTCCTGCAGATGGAAGAGGAGCATCCTCAGATACTGGACCATCCCTGTAAAGAAACTTTGCCCTTAAATTGAATTTGAAAATGTTTGAGCATTATCTTATTATTTATCCCGCCTTTCTCCCGAGAAAGGGGACAGAAAGTGTTTAAACCTTGACTATGGAATTTGTGCTGTCTGCAGGTGTTGGTGACTTTAGCTCAGCTGGCCCTAGACTTTTTGGCCCTGAGGCTGCATGACAAATGCTGCTCCCTTTTATTTATTTTGAAGAATGTATACCCTGCCTTTCCCATGCTGAAGCAAATGCCCAAGGCGGCTTCCATGGGCAGGCTAGTCTAAACTACCATTTTTCAATGGGGCTTTTACAAATAAACTGTACAGTGTTCTGCGATTCACCTAATCCTCAGTCCCAGATGTAGCCTTCACAGTGTGGTTCTCTGGCCATGTGACATGGAACTTCAGCAGGTGATCCTAAGTCCAGCCTGGACAGGTCCTCCAGGTTGGACTCAGTTCTTACTGTCCTTACCAAGTGATGTGCCAGCCTTTGCTCCAGGTCACTGCCCTCCTCCACAGTTCCTATTTTCCCCCCTCCCCATCTTCCTTTTCCAAACCAGGGAGTGGGAGGAGGAAAAAGAGAAGCAAGAGAATCAGGTTGCCTGACAAAGGTGGGCACCTGCTGCCTAAGGCAACTGCCTTAGTTGGCCTCATGGATGGGCCGACCCTGCTTAAGATGTACTGTATGTTCGATAGGGTTCTATGCAGCTCTTTGGCAGGGCTCTGAATACAGGCCTGCAGCATGGTGTCTCCTGGGCCTCAGGAAAAGGAGGGCAGAGTTTAGCGCTTAAGAGTGGGCTAAGGATATGGTGCTCAATTAATTTGGGGTGCCTGAACAGAACATTCCATGCACAGCTTTTTGAAATTTTGGGTTGTTGCCAATGCACTCCTCTCTTTGCCGACTCTTCCACAATTACCGGTAATTGCAGGTGATTTTCAGCTCTCCACCTCCTAGTCATAGGTGACTGCAGTTCCTAGAGGTGTTTGAAAATGGTGTTTATTTTACTCAGGAGTAAGCCCATTGTGCTCAGTAAGACTTCGGCTGCAATCCTATCTTACTGGAAACAAACACCTCTCACTATTTCCCATTTTAAGGGGGGCGCTTTGACTTTTTGGCGCCATGACACTCCCAGCAGTTTTTTCAGCTGACTTTCTCTTTTTATCCACCCACTTATCTGATTTTATTGTCGCTTCTGGACCGCAAAAAGGTTTTCTAGTTGATTAACTGCCTCTGCTTTTTACCATTTAATCAATCATTTGCAAATTAAAACGATATTGCGGTGTCTCGGTGCAAAGTGAGAGAGGGTGGCGATTTAATGAAGTCAATAGCTTTTCTTGGCAAAACGGCAAAGGCACAACGAGAAAATATTATTTGGAAAAGCATCATAAGCGCATTGTTTGTTGCAAGCCTGGATAAAACGACAGCTTCCTAGGCCAAGCAGGACAGGTGCTGGAGTTCCATGGACAGAGCCTGGAACAATCTAGAACAGTGGTTCCCAAACTGTGGGTCGGGACCCACCAGTGGGTCCCGAGCCAATCTCAGGTGGGTCTCAACGCACCTAGAGTAGCCATATTGAAATTATGGGAAGATGGGAGGCTGGAAAAGGGTTAGGCTGTGCAGTTGTTTTGCTTGCTTTGCCTGTCAATAGGCTTTTTTCTTTCTGATTCATTTTGCTATTGGAATCTCAGGAAAGCAGCAGGCTCTGGTGTCACAATGACTGCACTTCTGATCATGACATCACCTGGTGAGTCCTAGACAGCTTGCCATTTTAAAAAGTGGTTCCAATGCTAAAATGTTTGGGAAGCATTGTTCTAGATCATTGGCTCTCAAATGTAGCACCGTGAGCCACTTTTTAGAATGGCAATCTATTTAGATGGGGAAAAAAAAGAAAGAAACATTATTCAATGTCTTAATAATAATTATTAATAAATAATGTATTAATAATTGGGTTCCTGTGCTCCTGAGGCTGCTGGAGACCTTGCGTACAGAATGCTTGTGTAGACATTTGCTAAACTTTCCCTAGTTCAAGGACTGTTCCACAAACCTTTAAAGTCATTCAAGGGTACCCAGAAAGCTGAACTGGGGAACAAGATGTGCAGTTTGACAAAAGGCTGAAACTAGGATCATATGTTATCTACGTCACGACAATTACTAGAGAAAATTGGAAAACATGGCTTGTTAATTAGGGGGTATGAAGATGACCTCATACAGGTTAGCATTCCAGCTAACAATTTTCTTCAGCAAACTGGGCAAAGGTGCTTGCAAAGTGGTTTAAAAAAACAAAACATTTTGCGACCCACCAAAAATTGGCTTGTCACCCATTGGTAGATCCCAACCCATGGTTACGGTAACACTGATCTAGAAGGTCAGAGTGGTGTTGGTAAAATCTGGCAGCAGAATGGTGCTTAGGGGATTCAGGAGTTTTCTGACCAGAGCAGTAGATAATTAGCTGGTGAGTCACCTGATTTCTAACAGGCTTTTGCATCAAATGACTCTGGTTAGCATAAGATTTTCTGGAGAGCTGCTCTGACCGAGGAGACGGGGATGGGGGACGAGACTCTGTGTCCGAATTCCCCAAAGCAGAGCCAGATTCCGGTTTGAGGAGTGTATGTGTGACTTCCACTAGGCCAAAAGCTGGGCAGCTTTTGGGAAATTTGTATTTATGAATGATACCATTATTTTATATATAATTGGAAAGGTTATTGCATGCAGAAAGTAATGAAATAAGCCATGTTTCATTACATTCTGCATGCGATTACGTAGTCTCTATGCTATCAAGAATTATCACCGATTAACCAGAAAAAGAAAACACAACAACCTTACATAACAGAAAGTATATTTTCCTTACTCAGAACTGACCAATGAGACTGATTGTTCCAAGAGCCAATGAGGTGGGGTTACGACACAGAGGTGTTTATGACACAGCAGGTGAGGTATGAATCAGTTCTCATTTATCAGAGCTAATACAGTTCTGATCTTTTCATCTGCGGATTTTGCATATGCAGATTTGACACTCTAGCCCACCACTCTACTCTCCTCCACTTTCTTTGGCTCTGTTCTCCTTTCTCTGTTTGAATCTGGCGAAGACCGATGGATGCCCTGAGGCATCAGACTTGTGGACAGACAACTCCGCCTTTTAGTTTGGTTTGTGCGGAGAATGTCCCAATATATGTGCCCCACGTTGAGTGTGAGCGCGGTGTGGGTGCGATGGGCAGACTGCCATTTGGCCTTTTGGCTCGAGGCCTCGAAACGACTTGGGCCAGTCATATTAATTTACAACAGTCTTTTGGCACTGAACATCCTGGGCAAGGAGACAAGTCAAGGATACGGTTGATCAAGAAATGGCCTGGCAACCCGCAGGGAGCCTTAAAAATGTTGATCAGCGTTTGCTGTGGAGAACAGGGACGAAGCTCAGGGCTGCTCCCCCATCTAGAAAAGATGGTTTTTATGTATTTTTTTTTCCAATCAGCGGTTTAGAAGACGATTGGGAGCCGCTTAGGGCAGAGAACGGGGCTCTCGTTATTTGTGAAGTCATACAGGCCTGCCCCGGTATCCTCTGGGGCTCCGTTCTGGACCCCACCGTGGATAATTGGAACCGTGGACACTGGGGTGCCTTTTTGAAGATAGGGGAACATCAGGGGTTTGGCTGCAACAAGGTAAAAGTTTTTTAAAATGTTCCTTTGTCTTTTTAATTGGCTTTTCAGTATCCATGGATACTGGATCAGTGGATTCTGGGGCACACCTGTATGAGGGCAATGCTGTCTGTATCGCCCGTTATTCTTTATCTACATTGCAGTCCTAGGTGCATTTACTGATATTGCATTGACATTTCTTGCTAGTTTAACAGAGGCTTCCAGGAAATAAGGCTGATTTCTTTTGTGATTCTCATTTCCTTCCTCCAAAGTGTTTGCTGGCCTGGAGCCACCCGCAGATGAGATAAATATGCACTCAGCCTCCGGGCTTAATCCATGATTGAAAAGTTTAAATAACGATTGAGCCAAGGTAGGATCCCGAGGAAGGCCATTTTATGCCGCCTGATCCTCTTGTGTATTTGCTCGGAACAGAATCCCGCTGAGATCAGCGTGAGGCGGACTCCTGTGCAAAGGCACGCGGGAGTGAGGCTTCCTCCCCTTCCCAGTACAACGTTGCGTTCTTATTCCCGGACAGCTCTTAACATCAGAAGTAGCAGAGGTTGTGAACTGAGGGTTCTTGGCCTGGCCTGTCTGTGAAACTATCTGGAGTGGTATCTTCGGGTGGGGAGATGGGTGGGGAAGAGCCCGCCTCTCTGACCATCTATCTGTCAGCGTCCCCTGCTTCTCCTTCCACACTCTCTGGATTTTGAAAGGAAAGGGGAACAGCCCAGAGGAGGAAGTGAGGAGAAGGAGGAGGAGGAGAGCTGTGGGCTAGAGCAGCTGTCATAGAGAGTGCTGGATATTGTAGCTAGTGGCATAGCTAATGAAAGTGTAGCCCAGTGCCAAGGGCAAAATGATGCCCTGGAAGTGATGTCACGACAGGAAGTGACATCACTTCTGGAAACGAGAGCACACCTGGGCTTTTGAAAAAGGTGAAAAGTGGGCAGGGAACCTGCATCCTCCCCCCAGCAGCGTGCCTTCTCCTGCTGCCCCCAAGCCTGCAATAACAGTGGCGTAGCCAGGCCATTTGACACTCGGGGCTCATAAATTTTTTATATCCCCCCCATACAATAAAATCATTCATTCATTCACACATACATATTTTTCACGTTTTCATACTACCCTTCCTCCCCAGAGCTCAGGGTGGGGTGTGTGCCTCCTCCCTTTCTTTTGTCCACTTTGAAAGTTACCCAAGCCTTTGATTTTTACGTGACAGTTGTATTTTTTTTCCTGTTTTTTTATCCTTTGACACAATGACGATATTACCCTCCGGTTTGTTTCACTGCATTCCGCATTAAATTCAGACTAGAATAGTATATAACATTATGGCATTATTCACATGTACCAAGGTTTTCACCATTTGGGCCACTGGTGTCAGCTTGTTGCCCCCCACCCCCAGTGATGGGATCAGCTAACGACTTGGGGGAACACTGGGCGGGCAGCAGGAAGGCTGGGCGGGACTTCTGGGTGATTGACAGCCCATCCGTCCGGGTCCACTGCCTGCCCACCGGCCGCACGGGCTGCCCCCGGGTGGCACACCCCGCTGCTGCGTGCCCTGGCACCCGGGGGCCCCCACCCATCCTCCCCCCGGTGAGCGGGCACCCCCTCCGAGGCCAGGGCAGCCCGTGCGGCGGGTGGGCAGGTGGCGGACCCGGACGGATGGGCTGTCAATCACCCGGAAGTCCCGCCCAGCCTTCCTGCTGCCCGCCCAGCGTTCCCCCGAGTCGTTAGCTGATCCCATCACTGCCCACCCCCACCCCCAAAGCTTGTTGCCTGCTGCAATTCCCCCTCTGCACGTCTTCAGCTACACCGCGGACTGAGGCCCCTTCTCTCTTCTGTACATTTCCTGATGCATTTCTCTCTTTCTTTTCGAAACCAAGGAGTGGAAGGAAGCGCAGCGGTGGAGGCAGGTGGGGGGATGGATGGATGGATGAAGGTGCCTCTCCACCAATCCACAGCCTGAGGTGACTGGCTCAGTTAGCCTTGCAGAGGAGCCGGTTTGGTCGGAGATTCATGGCTGAGACTTTGCAAATTCTTCATGCCCACACTATGCGGGTAATTAAACTGTGGAACTCCTTGCCACAGGAGCTGGTGATGGCATCTGGCCTAGGTGCCTTTCAAAGGGGATTGGACAGATTTCTGAAGGGAAAGGCCATCGTGGGCAATAGGCCATGATGGGTTGTGCAGGTAAGCCCCAGCCAGTCCTATGGGGCTGCTCGGATCTGCGCCTGCTGTTTTGAACGTGCGCAGCAGCAGCCCAAATGTTAGTAGTTAGTAGTAGGCTACTTCAAAATGCTAGTAGTTAGTAGTTAGTAGTAGTTAGTACTAATGTTAGTAGTAGTTAGTAGTTAGTAGTAGGCTACTTCAAAATGCTATGTTAGTAGTAGGTTACTTCAAAATGCCAGGTGCAAGGGAGTGGAAATAGGATGCAAGTATCTTGTTGTCTCCTGGGCTCCCTGAGGCACCTGGTGGGCCACTGTGAGATGCAGGAAGCTGGACTAGATGGGCCTTTGGCCTGATCCAGTGGGGCTCTTCTTATGCTCTTATGTCAGCTCAGCTGCTGTTGCTGTCTACCATCCCAAACCGATTTTGGGGGGTGAGGGTGGTGCGTGCTCAGTGCCCAGACACAAAATGGCTGCCTCTGGGCCTGGTGTCCTGTGGTGTCAAGGATCCTTCTGCTGCCTAAGGGAACATGATGGCGGCAGGATGTGTGCGTGGAATTGCTCTGAGGGTGCTCATCCTCTGGGCCCAATCCCTTCCCCACCACTGGCGGCTACAAGGGAAACTCTTGTGCAGCAGCAGCCCAAATCGGGGCCACCCTGGTCGGGGGCAGGGTTTAGGATGCGGCGCTATGCAGTGATGTCATGCAGGGGGAACGCGGGGGAACTCAGTTCCACTAGTTAAAATTAGGGCTGACTCCGCCCACTTCACTCTCCCTCCTCCCCCCTCCCAATTCCTCTGCAAAGAGCTTTTCTTCTTGGTTGGCCGGCACTCAGAGGGTTAAAGGGAGAGACTCCGGATTCCTAGGGGGGCGAAGGCAGTGATGTCATTCAGGGGGAACGGACCAGAACGGGCGTTCCGGATCCTAACGGGCTCCGTGGCTGGTTCCGGGTTCCCGACAAGTGCCAATCAAAAGTGAGTTCCTGTTCCTAAATCATTTGAATGACACCACTGGCGCTATGGCTGTCATGCGCTGCCTCCCCCGTTGCCGCCCACTGCTCCACCCCGTTACGCCCCGGCACGCCTCCGGAACACCCTTGGCGAGGTCCTGCACCAATCAAGTGCCACCGATGCTCGACTGGTGCGTGGCCGGCGCAGCCGATGGCCGCATTGGCGCCCAAACCCCCAGCACTGCTACTTGCGCTGGTCCAGCGCCCAACTCAATGGCACAGATGCGCTTGAGGACCTGTTTGCAGCAACACTGGATCGGCGCAATTGCGCAGCGCCGGTGCAACACAGGTATAGGATTGCACTCTGAGGCTCCCCTGCCCCTGTAGCCCACCACTCTCCTCTCTCCTCTTCTGCACAGTTCTCCTGTGGCATTGGATGTGCAGGGGTATACTGCTCCTGTCCCTGGAGGTTTCACTCAGCCACTGGTAGAGCTCGGCTGCAGGAATCAGTCTAATCCTTTCCTAAAGCCGTCTAAGCGGGAGCTCATCTGCAGATAATGAGTTAATTCTGCGGCATGGGAAGATGCAGTTTCCTTTTGACCCTGCTGTATCAGTCAGCTTAATTGGGCGACCCCGAATTCCCGTATTATCGGGAAAGGAAGACAGATGTCTCTCTCCTGCACGGCCTGTCATCTTAAGGGCCCCTAGTGGTCTGCCTTCCTCTTTCTTGTTTAAAAAAGCCCCGAATGCCTTTTGCCTTTCCTTGCACAGTTTGCAGGCCACCGACCCCCCCCCCCCCCGCTAATCCCTGACAAGTTTCCAGGCAATTCCAGGATTGCTCAATCCGGCATGAACTCGTTGCCCCAAGACTGCCTGCTTTTTCTCAGGCTTGGCTGCCAGAGACGGCTTTGGCTGGTGGGAAAAGGCTGGGCTGGCGCAACAGGGTCCTGGGATGGTGGGGGGGGGCCTCTAGGACCCATTTCTGGGACTGGTTTGCTGCAACTTGGGGCAAGGCTCTTCCCTCCACCTTGCGTTCAACCTTGCCCAGTACTGAAGGTGTTGGATGGGCTGGGCAGACTCTTTGATGGCCACGCCCAGCGGCGTCATGCAGCCGGAACGCTGGGCGGGAGGAATGGGTGAGCAGCAACCCACCCGTCGCGTACTGCTCCGTTTCGCCGTCTTCCCGGGGGAAGACGGCGAAACGGAGCGGTACGCGACGGGTGGGCTGCCGCTCACCCGTTCCTCCCGCCCAGGTTTCCGGCAGCATGATGCCGCTGGCCACGCCCCGATGCCCCTCTCCAAGGACCCCCCGCCTCTTCCTCCAATGAGAATGAGGCTGGGCAACCCCTCTTGTGATCAAGGATGATGGAGGAGCATTGCTGCTTGAGGGTCAGATGACAGATGACATGTCAAGATAGCCATGTTCGGCTGGCGTGCTGGGGCACATTGGTGTGCCGCGAAAGGTCCATGGTGTGCCGCGGTTGTTTGGAGCACAGCGGTTGAAAATGGCTGGAAAACTCCTCTGGGTTCTGGGGCTGGTTTTTAAAGCAACTGCCTGGAATATTGACTGGTGGAGGAAGACAGAGAATTGGTTACAACGGACAGTTGCCCTCAAAACAGAGCTGCAGAGCCCGGAAGTCTCCCGCAGGCCGGAGGTGACAACACAAGAAGCCGAGACCATAGAGAAGAATATAGGGGCGCAATCCAAAACGCCCGTTGGGCCAATGCATGTACCTTAAGTTGGCCCAAGGCTGTTGCAAACGTGCTGTCAAGCACGTAAGCGACAGTATGTATATACCGCTTTTCAACACAAAGTTCACAAAGCAGTTTACAGGCAAATAATAACCACAAAGTTAAATGGCGCCCAGTCCCAAAAGGGCTAAAAAGAAATGCAGAACACCAGCAGCAGCAGCCACTAGGCAAGAGACTGTGCAGGAGTGAAGAGCTATACATAAGAGGAGCACCACTTGGAAAAGTGCCTCTTGCCCAGTTAGCAGGGGTTAACCCAGTGGCGTCTTGCAGCCGGAACGCTGGGTGGGAGGAACGGGTGAGCGGCAGCCCGCGGGGGCGGGGAAGACGATGAAACGGAGCGGTACGCAACGGGCGGGCTGCCGCTCACCCGTTCCTCCCGCCCAGCATTCCGGCTGCATGACGCCGCTGGGTTAAACGAAGCGTAAAACGTAGCGTTTGCACCAGCTGGACAGGTGTTAGACCCAAGCGCTTGCATGGACCCACGTGCACCTGAGGACCCCACAGGTACGCAGGTCCTGTGCTGGCCAAGTTCGGCCAATGTGGGGCCATTTCTGGGCAGGGGAGAAGGCGGGAGGGGGCCCCCGGATGAGGCGGAGGGAGGGCATTGGGGCGGGGCAGCCCAGGGAAGCAGTGGAGCCTGTTAGGCTGCATCTAAATTCCTGTTCCTGGCCCACGTGGCCCCGATCTGGGCCTGGACTTGCGCCTGCAATTTTGCAGGTGCAGATCTGAGCAACCCTATTGGGCATTGGCCCCCTCGCCCCACGCCAAGCTGCCACCGCCTTCTGACTTGGACTGCGCTCTAGAGTCAGTGTGCCAGGAGAACACCACCCCTGGTAACGGCTGAGCTGGAGCCACCACACAATTTGGATTTTGGGCTCACCTTCCTAACACCTCATTGCTTCTGTGCGGTGCCATCGTAACGACTCATTGGATCTTCAAATAGTCGGCCTGCTTGGTCTGTTTTGAGTTCATGAAATCTCCTTTTCCTGACATAAGACAGTTGGGGTTTTTTGTTTTCTGGTTTTTTCGCCGTAACACGTGATAGAACGCATACATTAAAATGCGGTTTGCTTCCTGGCGTTCTGCATGAAATGACACATTGAACAGCGTATAATATGACGCCAATTTTTGCAGTTCTGGTCTCCAGCGGTGTCACCACCCCCACCACCCCCAGGGTGGCACCCGGGACAGGCCACCCCTCTGGCTAGCTAGGGCACTGTGCAGTGGTGAACCTGCTTCCCGCGGACGTGGAAGGGGTGAGGAGGCATAAAGGCGACTCATTGGAAGCTCCTTTTGGCTTCCATCATTGGCAGGGAGGGGGCCAAGTCCCTGCAATGGTGTAGCTAAGCGGGCATATGACCCTGGGTACCTTCAGGGGTTGTCTTATAGGTCTCCAGAAGGCAAGGGTCTTTCGGAGGCTCCTAGGATGGCGTAAGGGAGGGCTATGGTGTATAAAAGGTAAAGGTTCCCCCACGACCGAATGGTCTAGTCGTGACCGACTGTAGGGGGCGGTGCTCATCTCCGTTTCCAAGCCTGTAGAGCCGGCGTTTTGTCCGAGGACAAGCTTCCGTGGTCATGTGGCCGGCATGACTCTACGCCGTAGCGCATGGAACGCCCTTCCCTTCCCACCGAAGTGGTCCCTATTTATCCACTTGCATTTAGGTGCTTTCAAACTGCTAGGTTGGCAGGAGCTGGGACAAGAGATGGAGGCTCACTCCGTTGCATGGTCTCGAACTCCCAACCTTCTGGTTGCAGCGGTTTAACCCGCTGCGCCACCATGTCCCTTTACGGTGTATGGGGGTATTAAAAACTTCTGTGCCCCCGGCTGCCATGTGCCGTACCCCCGCCACTGAGTGCCTGTAGCTCAGTCGTCTGTCGCCAGGCCTGCACGTGGGCCTGCCCAAGGTCCGCATTCCCATGCCCCGGCTGGGCAGTCTGGCCTGGCCGCCCCTGCGGCGCTTCCCCCTCTCAGCCGCTCAGCGGCGATGAATCCGCTGGAGAGCGGCCAAGCTAAACTCCAGGGAGGCTCCAGCCGGCAGCGCTTCTCAGCCGTTGCTCAGAGGGCCGCGGCAGCATCACCGCCTCGCCCCTGCCGCTTGTGGGAAAGGCCAGGAGGGGGCCACGTCTGCCTCGGGGATGGGCTTTTCCCAGCCCCCGGCCTCCTTGTTTGCACCGCTGGCTGGGCCCAGGCTCCTTCCAACGCAGGCCCAGCTGCCTCTGTGGCCCCGGGTGTTTTGGCCGCTGCCTCCCTGCTGACAGGTGGAGGGGCTCCTTTTGTGGCCAGGCCAGTTGGAGACACACGGGAGAGGGGGAGAGATGGGAAGACGGTAACTTCCCTCTCCTGATGCTCCAAAGTTGGAGCTTTCCTCATGTTACAGGAGCCAGTGTGGCTTTTCCCCCTCTGCAAAAAGTCAGGCTGCAAGTGCAGTAGTAACCGCTAACCTTCGTGGGTGTGAAAAGTGCGTCTTGCGTGGCTTTGCAGTGCATCCACCCCCACGGCAGCCTCAGCCCCCGCCCGCCACGGACAGAAAATTTGTTTTATTTTTTTCTTGCCAAACTGTAGAAAGACTTGGGGAATGGATCTGTCCTGAGCTACTGTCTAAGCACAGGGGTTGTGACCTGGTGAACTCTTCCATAAGAGCATCTGAAGAGCCCCGCTGGATCAGGCCAAAGGCCCACCTAGTCCAGCTTCCTGTATCTCACAGTGGCCCACCGGATGCCTCAGGGACCACACAAAGCCACAAGATCCCTGCATCCTGTGGCCACGCCCCTGCATTCTGCTTCTGGAGAATCTTGGCTTTTTTGCGTTTGGGTTTTGAAGAGCATGTTTCTAGACCTTATGACCAAGTAGGTCTTTGAGCAGCCCGGAGGACTCTTGGGCCCCAGGAGGGCAATGGTGCAAGATTTGTGTTGCTTTTATGGCCTCTCCCCAGAACTGCCACGTCAAAGGTGGTACTGATGGCACTTGGCACACCTCCTTGCTTCAGCCCTGGTATTTTTAACGCCTCTCCTTGCACAAAGCACTGCAAGAGACAGGGCACCTCCAGGGGAGTGTGTGTGGAGCTGAACCAGTGATGTCATGCAGGGGGAACGTGGGGGAACTCAGTTCCACTAGTTAAAATTAGGGCTGACTCCGCCCACTTCACTCTCCCTCCTCCCCCCTCCCAATTCCTCTGCAAAGAGCTTTTCTTCTTGGTTGGCCGGCACTCAGAGGGTTAAAGGGAGCGACTCCGGATTCCTAGGGGGGGCGAAGGCAGTGATGTCATTCAGGGGGAACGGACCAGAACGGGCGTTCCGGATTTCCCGACAAGTGCCAATCAAAAGTGAGTTCCTGTTCCTAAATCATTTGAATGACACCACTGAGCTGAACCACCTGCCCAGTTCACATTTCATACCCCCCCCCCAAAGTGGCTGAAACGGGTGAGGGCCTCAGGATGCCCACCTTGTGTTCCCAGAAGAGTTTTTCAGCTATTTTCAGCTGCTGTGTTCCGAACTCCCGCTGCACATCTGCAGATCTTTGACGGCGCACTGGTGGGAAATGGCTGTGCTCCAGCCCTGCAGTGACCGTGTGGAGGCTACGGGTGACAGCGCCTGCCCCAGCTTCTTCTTCCAGAATCCCGCCCCATCCCCATCCCACCCCCGACAAGGCCCCGCTAACTCTGTGCTCCAGCGCCCTGCGACCCTCTCCCCTGGTGCCCTCCAGCCACTGCGCCAGCTGTCCCTTTGGATAACATCACTTAGGGGGGGGGGGGGGAAGGGGACGGAGGCACTAGGAAGGCACCAGCAGGCCATGGGAAGAGCAGCGCTGCCAAAGGACGCTCCCTTCCCCTTCTACTGCAGAAGGGGAAGGGAGCCTCGCTGCCTCCCTCGCTTTGCAAGAGGCCAAACCTTTCTCCCTCTCCCCAGCCATACCCTTTTCAGTGATGGGCCTCCTGTGTGATGCATATTATTTATTATTATTATTATTATTATTAGATTTGTACCCCGCCTTATTGTGCCCGAAGGCACCCAAGGCGGCATTACAATATATATATAAAAACAATATAACAATTCACAATTAAAAACAATTAAAACAGAATTAAACAATACAATCAAAAATTAAGAACACAATTAAAAACAAATTTAAAAACAATATAAAAACAACAAGCCCCGTGGGTTATAATAACCAGCCAGCCTGTCAACAGTTAAAAGCTTTTTGGAATAAAAAGGTCTTCAGCCCCCGCCGAAATATAAACAAAGAGGGAGCAGTTCTCAATTCTAAAGGGAGGGTGTTCCAGAGTTGGGGGGCCACCACCGAAAAGGCCCTCTTCCTGGCCGCTGCCCCTCTCACTTCTCCTGGTGGCGGCACAGTCAGGAGGGCCCCCCCAGATGATCTAAGAGTACGGGTTGGATTATATGGAAGAAGGCGGTCCCTCAAATACCCCGGACCCGAGCCGTAAAGGGCTTTAAAAGTCAAAACTAGCACTTTGAATTGGGCCCGGAACAGAACCGGCAGCCAGTGTAGTCGCCGAAGCAGCGGCTCAACAGAGTCAAACTGACGTGCTCCAGCAACCACCCGAGCCGCCGCGTTCTGTACTAGTTGTAATTTCCGGACCGTCTTCAAAGGCAGCCCCACGTAGAGCGCACATATTTGCTGCTCTTTTTGCTTTTCGCGGGATGTGGTGGCGCAGCGAGTTGATCCGCTGTTGCTGGGCTTTCGACCGCAAGGTTGGGAGTTCGACTGCGCAACGGAGTGAGCCCCCGTTGCTTGGCCCAGCTCCTGCCAACCTAGCAGTTCGAAAGCACCTAAAATGCAAGTAGATAAATAGGGACCACTTCGGTGGGAAGGGAACGGCATTCCGTGCGCTACGGCATAGAGTCATGCCGGCCACATGACCACAGAAGCCTGTCCTCGGACAAAACGCCGGCTCTACAGGCTTGGAAACGGAGATGAGCACCGCCCCCTACAGTCGGTCACGACTAGACCATTCGGTCGTGGGGAAACCTTTATCTTTACCTTGCTTTTCACAGATGTTGTTTCACTCCTCTAGTTACAAGACTTGTTGAACAGAATCTGCAGGGGCCAACTGCACAGGGCCTTCGTAGTGTATGTTTTATTGATTTGTCACTGTCATTTTCTGAAAATCCTGTAAGCCACCTTTGGGCATTTACTTTGGCAAGGGAAAGGCAGACTTTTTTGTTGTTGTAAGAAATGAATAACACACACAAATTTCATAGGACCTACTTTGGGGAGGGGACAGCTACACTTCTTTTTAGAAATGCATCTACTTCTGAGTCAGGGAGGATGTTTGTGTGCTGGCCTCTCCGACTCCAAGAGTGGTCCAAACATTCAATTGCACCGTGTCACACAACCTCACATAACACTCCAAGCCTTGAGGCTTTAGGGCTCCTCATTATGAGAAATTGATCGGGGGGGGGCAAATAAATGATTACTTCTTGTAAGTAAACGATTTCTTTCTAAACCACCCTTATCGAGTCTCATTTTTTAAAAAAAGTGGGTCCCTGTGCCTAAAAGTATGAGAACCTCTGGTTTTGTGCAATCTTTTAAATGACAGTTTTCTTTTAATTGCCAGGTTATTGTGAGTCAGGCTTGTCGCCTGTAGTGTGTGGGTGGCTGTGAAAATCATCCTAGCAAGCTTTTCAGGTAGGACGCTGCAGGGATAGAGGTCTCTTGCAGGGTGCTTTAGGGGGAACATACCATGAGCCTCGTCTTTAATGCACGTACAGCGGGATCAGGCAGGCAAGTGGCAGCTCAGCAGCTGGGAGACTGACGACGGGCTCTTTCCTGGGACTGCCTGTTCCATCTCTCTCCTGTTCCATCTCTCTCTTCCTTCCAGCCACAAGAGCCAAGGTCCCAGGGGGGAGGGCTGCTTTTTCTCCCCGCTCGGCCCTCTAGGCTGCTGGGAACCAAGAAATGCCCATTTATAGGCCTGTTGCTGCATTTTCCATGAGCTCACAAGCCAAGGGGGAAAAAATGAGATTGCGAGGCTGCACAAGGGCAAGGCCACAGCGGAAAGAGGCCCAGATTACAGGGATGCCGACTCGAGAGCTGTGAGATCGCAAGGCCGGCCTAGAGAAGACGTTCATCCTTGTCCTGGGCAAACCGTCATCATCAGACTCAGGCAGAACTTCCATTCCTGCCTGTCCCAACAACCCTGCAGTGCAGACCACCCGCTTGGCAAGCAGAACGGGGTCCCCAGGCTGGGAACAATTTGCTCCCCAAGAGTATGAGGGTGGATGGAGCACGGCTCTGAGGTGGGCAAGGCAGCTGGACACCCCTGGGCTGCTCCTCTTCCCCAACCAAAACAGCCAGTCAGTAATTAATGTTTCCCAAGAGGGGTAAGGGGAAAAATGCCTCCCACCCCCAAACCGTTCAGCTCTTGATCCTAGCCTCGTCTTGCCAGTGAGCCTAAACAGCGCGACCTGGAACTCCAACCCCAAACCGCTAAAGGGGTGCCCACCTCTACTCCTCTCTTTCATTCCTCAAACCTCCAGCCAGGCCGGGGATTTCATTTACCCACATCCATCCCTCCTCCTCATGCCTTACCATACTAGCTTCTGCTGGCGTGCCCACTGTAACTTCCTTGGGGCAGAGATCTCTGCTGTGCTGACATTGCTGCCGACTTCTCCCCTCCTAAAAACCTCACCCTTCTGTGAGTCATTTGGCACCATGCCCCCCCCATTCCCTCCTGTCAGAGCCGTAACTCCTATCCCTGCACCCTGGGGCAGTGACGTCACAACTCTGCCCATTTGCACCCCCAGGGCAGTGACGTCAGAGGTTCTCCCCGGAGTTGGGGGCGGGCACGGGAAGTGACACTACTGCTTAGTTCGTGGGGAGTCTGGAGGTGATGGTCTTCAAGCTGCTTGCGGCATGAAGACAGTCACCTCCATCACTACAGCGAATCCTGTGCCCCCTTTTAGCCCAGCACCCAGGGCGGGCGCTCCTCAGGCACCACCCGAGTTACAGCTCTGCCTACCATAGCCAAGTTTACATGCAAGTTGCCCCAAAAATGACCCGTTGCTTTCTCTGTTCCCTCTCTTGCAGCCATCTCTTTTCTTTTGAGCCGTTTGGGGTACAACTCTGGCCTTCCATTCTTTGTAAACCCCAATGGCTTAACACCTGCAGTGTGCCTTTTCTGGAGGCAGAATTTGCACCCACTGCCCAGCATTCCCCCACCACTCAGGAAAAAAAAGAGAGAGAGCAAAATCCAAGCCACACAACACCGTCAGCATCTCAAAAAAGTTTTTTCTCCATTTTATTATTAATATAAAAATATTCAGATTATTTACATCAAATAAATATTTCAGTAACAAATAAATTACATGGGAATTGTTGGGGGGGAGGCTACCGGAGGGGGGGGCAAGTGAGGCTCTTGATCAAGGGGGCTTTCCCTTATTATTTACAGGGGTTTGGGGGGGGACAGGAGGGGAGTGATGGCAGCTGGTGGCAGTGTGAAGCATGCAGGTTAAGGAAGGGTTTTTGTCTACTGGGCAGGGCTGCACTGGGGGGGGGACTACACACTGCATGCCCCCCCGCCCCAAGAGGGAGGGGAAAAGGAAGCTCAGTTTAGTCTGTCAATTATCAGTTTGCTTTGAAAATGGGAGGGTGCGGCTTTTGCTGTCTCTCAGCGGCCCTGCCATAAATGGTAGGAACTGAGGCGCTCTTATAGGGGATACGACCAGTGATGGGATTCAGGGGGTTCGCCCAGGTTCTATAGAACCGGTTGTTAAATGGCCGGGCCCCACCCACTCGCTTACCTTGGTTGGCTTCGGGGGTTTTTTTGGCTCCGGCTATGACATCATAGAACCGGTTGTTAATTTATTTGAATCCCACCACTGGATACGACCTACCAGGAGGAGGCACTCTCCCACTGGGCCAACCGTTTTCAGTGGTTTCCATCTCAGGCACACCAACCTCTATGGCCTTCCCCTCTTGTGATGTCACTTCCTGTTTCTCGGGCAACGGTTTGTCATAACCGATTGTCTGAGCCTCTTCCGCCACGGGCAGACCGTGGCCCTAGAAACAGAACCTGGAAGAGTTTTGCAGCAATTTTCAGCTGCTCTGCTCCAAACTCCCACAGCACCCCTGTTGACCTTCTATGGCCCACCAACGTGGCGCGGGCCACCCGTTGAAAATCACCACACGGGGTCTTCCTTCCACATAAGCCCTGTCGCCATAAGTGTGAGAGGTGCAGCAGCACTGCTCCCGTTCACTTCAGTGGGGTTTGTGCAGGCGGAGGTTCCACGGGCGGAGTGTGCCCCAAGCCTTCCACCTCCGTGGCCAGCATATATCTCGGGCCAACCCCTCTCTCTTTCCTGGAAGTGGCAGCCATCAGCACCTCCCCTTCACGAGCATCGCTCTTTACTCAGGGAGAGACTGTGCAAAGAAGGGGCTTACAAGCCCAGTTACTGCCCAATGCCCCCCCCCACTTCGTGCCACCTTTCCCAACACACTTTCCTCTCCACCCTCGAGACAACACACCCACACCTCCCAGCCCCACGAAGGTAGCCCATTTTGTAGCCTCCCTCCAGAACTGGAGGGGGACATTTCCATAGCATCATGCTACTAGCCCTCAGTGATACTTGCAGGAGGAAAGCAGCCTCTCCATTAGCCTGGTCCAATGGCAGGTGGTTATTGGTCCACACAGGAAAGGGCAGGGTTAAAAGAGAACAGTACTGAGCCAACGGCAACATTGCATTAGAAACCAGGCTCTGCCCTGCTTTTCCAACAACCTATCAGCAACCCCAGTCAGAGGGCCACTACTTGGCCAAGCAGATACCCCCTGGGTTTGGGCCAAGAGTCCGTCTGTCAGTGGTTAAGTCTCCCATGAGACCAAGAAAATGTGGATCATCTGAGGCGAAAGTGAAATCGCCTCCCCCCCCCCAAAGTCCTGGGCACATCCCAGAAGGAAGCACAGTTTCAAAAAACACTGAGCGACGCAGGAGGGGGGGCAGGGAGGGAGGAAACGTTGGCAGTGTATAAAAACCGAGAGGGCCAGGAAGTCCCTAGAAAAACAGTGTCCGAAGCCAGTGCTTAAATAGGATTACAAAAGAGGAAGTCGGAGTAGTCCCAGCCGGGGGCAGCGGTCCCGGCCTAGTTGGTGAGGTAGTTGCTGTGTAGTGTTCGGTGGGCCCCGGGCACCGCTCATACCGACGACTCCTCCGGGTTCGAGTCCGGCAGCGCCTGCCTCTGCTTGAGCTTCCGGCGCAGCTCCTCCGCCAGGTCGCTGTAGTCGGGCCGCTCCTCGGCGCCCAGGTTGAGGCGGATGTAGCCGTTGGAGGACGAGCCGCGGATGTGGCCCAGGTTGATGCGGTTGGGCGAGGGGAGGGGAGGGGACTGCAGCGGCTGGCCGGGGATGCCATTGGTGGTGGGCGAGGGGGTGGTGCCCCCGTTCTGGCACACGGCGTGCCCCGGGACGATCTTGAGGGAGCCGTCCGAGTAGTAGTAGCTGGCAGGGTCCCAGAGCTTCTCGTCCGAGTCCGAGGTGGTGCTGGGGATGAAGGTGGGGCTCTTGGCCTCTTTGGGCAGCTCGATGGGGTAGACCAGGGTGCTCTCGATGGCCTTGGCGCCCTTCTCAAGCTCCTCCTTCAGGCGCCGCCGCAGGGACAGCACCACCAGTAGGAGGACCAGGCAGAGGGCGCCCAGCGCGATCACCACCATCCACGCCAGGCCCAGGTTCTCCAGGGGGGCCCGGGCTTCCAGCGAGAGGGCCGGGCCGGACACCACCGTCACCACGTAGCTCTCCACCGCCAGCTCGTTGCGCTCCTCCACCTCCATGCACTTGTACGCCCCCGCGTGCCTCGCGCTGGCGCCCAGGAGGATCAGGGCCTGCAGGTGGGCGTCATACAGGGTCGAGGTCTCCTTGCCGGACAGCTCCTGGCCATTGAAGGTCCAGCGGGCTTTGGCCAGGTTGGAGGTGAAGTGGCAAGGAAGCACCAGGTTGGTGCCTGCCATGACCGTGATGTTCTTGGCAACGTCCCTGGCGCCTGCGGAGACAGAGGGGAGGGTCAGCAGGAGACAGGGTTGCCCAGATCAGCGGGCAGAGCTCTCTAGAGCAGGGCCGCCCAAGCATTTCGGCCCCGGGTCCCCCTTTTCACAGTGACCGTTTGTCAGAGCCAAACTGGCAATCAATCCCCTTTGCCTGGCCTTTAGTAAGAGCCGAGGCATGGTTGCCTACTCATGAGTAAATGTGTGTGTGCAGATGTTTCACTCTCCATAGGTTCCAATACATTTCCCTTAATCAGCTTGGAAAGGGAGGGTTCCTTCTTGAGTTGGTGTTTTTTTTTGGGGGGGGGGGGTGTTCAACGGTTTGGGACCATTCCAGTGGCCCCGTGTTCCTCAGCCTGCACATTTGCTTTCTCAGGAGTAAACACACTAGCAGCTCACTTCCTTACAGATTCACTTTCCATAGGGCACAATACATTTTCCTTATCATCTCTCAGCTTGTCAGTTTCGGTTTCAGGACTCACCAACCATCAGGCTGCAAGCCACTGGTGGGTCCCGACCCACAGTATGCTCTAGAGCAGCGTTATTCAAACTGTGGGCCGGGACCCATTTGGTGGGTCGTGGAAATCCAGGAGCAGCCATCTTGGAAACTGCAGACCTTACTCTTGTTATACAGGGTGTCCACAAAGTCTCTTTACAATTTCAGAAATCACAAAAATGCAAATGATATGTTGATGAAATTTATTTTACATACTAAATTATTGTTAAAGTTTGTACTATTAATTGATGCAAAATGAACTTCAATATATACTCCTAATATTGTATATACTTTCCATACATGTATCTCTTCATTTGTTTTTGTAATACAAGTTTGAAATTGTAAAGAGACTTTGTGGACGCCCTGTATTTCTTTTGTGATGTTAACGGTTTGAATTTTCAAGTGAGGGGTTTGTTGTTTTTTAAATGTTTTAAGTTCAGTGATTTGACAACATATTTTGACCTAATCTTGCTTCCTGTCAGGGATGTTTCATGGTTGTACAATTGCTGCTTGATTATGTCACTTCCTGCCACAATGTCACTTCCAGGTTAATGACATCACTTCCAGTGGGGCCTGACACAAGTGCCATTTTAAAAAGTGGGTCCTGGTCTAAAATGTTTGAGTACCACTGCTCTAGAGTTCACAGAACTGTGGGGCACTGTTTTCTCCTGGCACACTGGCCTGGTCTTCGCCCCTTGTGAAGTCACTTCTAGGCGACTCTGTGGCTTTGTTTCTGGAGCCACTGACTGTAGTAACGAATCGTCTGTCTCTCTTCTGCCCTAAAAACAGAGCTGCAGAACCCCAAAGAGTTTTTTGGTGATTTTCAACCACTGTCCTCCAAACCTCCGGGGCACACGAATGTGCTGAGCCCACTGGTTGAAAATTGCCGAGTTCCGCAGGTATACATTACAAGCAGTGCTAGGAAAGGTCCATGGCGAATACATCCAAGTACTGACCTGCCCTGGAAACAGGTATTGGGTTGCAGATCACCGGCTCAGGTCCCAAGTCCTGGAACAGCATCGAGGACCTACAAGAAGCAACAGGCAGTGCGTCACAAGGGGTTGCCCGGCAGGGATGGACCACCAGGAAGGAAGAACACACCAGAACCAACACGCTACGAGCAGAGACAGAGGCCAAACCAAAGGCCATAATGAGGGCTATGCGCACATTCTAAGTGTCTGTGGGTCATATGTGCCGGTGCAGAATTAGGCACCCCGAAATCACAGCCAGCTCCTGCTCGTGGGTATGTGGGTGTGAGCATTTTTCCACCTCTCATCGCTGCAGTGGACATGTAAGTGGACAATATTTGGCCAAGGTTTGGAAACCACACCAGCCCTGAAGCTTCCAGCCCGTGAGGCTTCCCGCAATGACACTTGCCCGGCCCCAAGTCTCGCGGCCCGCATCTTACCCATCATAGGCGTCAATGCGGACGCAGCGACTCCCGTTCCGACTCCAGGCGCAGTAAGGGTCTTTGGCGAGGATGCAGTCGGCGCAGGAGTGGTACTTGCTGCAGTCGGCTACCGGAATGCGGACCACTTGGGAGTGGGAGCCAGCAAAGAGCACCCTCTGGCAAGGGGGAGGAAGGAAGGTAGTCTAGGTCAGGGCAGCATCCAGAGACACACCACTTCACCCACCCTCTTCCTTACGGCCCGCAGCCATTTCAGTTCAGAGGGTGCACAACAGTGCAAAACGTCCCATGGAAAACCAACGCCAGTGACGATCGCGTTTGATTCTAGATTCAAGTTGCTAGCCCTTATGGTCCCAGAAGGGGACTAAAGCATACACCAGAAGCCCAAGGAGAACGAGAAGACTTCCCTGACAGCCAGCTCTGTCTTCTGACGTATACCTACACTGTCACCACTAGGCGACACAGCCTGCTTCTCTCTAGTAGCCAGACCATTCCATTATGCAAGTTCAGACTGGCAAGTTCAGCCCCCATGCCAGAGACCACCATTTTCACTGGCTCATCCTGTCCCCCCATCACGCCCCAAGGCCCTTAAATTGCCCGTGTTGTCCTGAAAACCTTTTCACATCCTCCAGGGGCTGCTGGTAGCCTCCCCTCCTTCTTGGCCCTCTGCTGACTGTTGGAAAGGCCGGGAGGGGAGCAGAGACTGGCTACCGGGAGCAGCTCCTCTGCCCGCTTCTCTCCCTTTTGAAAGAGAAGCAGCAAGCCAGGCAGGAGGGGAGGGGGGGCTGCCCCTGGGGAGCAGGCAGCAGAACTCCCCCATGGTCAACCACTGTCCCGTGCCCACAAAGTCCCCATCCCAAATTCTTCAAGCCCTAACTCTTGAAAGCAGCAGGAATTTAACTGAAAATAAAACAAAGACCTTGATTTTGCAGCGTTCATCTAACACCAGGCCTTTCCTTTTGGGGGAGGGGCGGGGGAAAGAGCCCGTCAAGCCTTGCACCCACCCTCTGACACTGTCAGGGATAAGCCCCCTGCTTGGCTGAAAATCTCACCCTGGTTCTGCGGCTGCTTCCAGGCAACTCTCTGCAGCAACTGTCCACCGACTCTTCCTCTGCTGTGCCGGTGGAGGAAGCGGGACAGACCATTCGTTACTACAGACAGTGGCCCTGGAAACAGCGGCAGAACCCAGAAGAGACTCCCAGAAGCCGGAAGTGACATCACAAGAGGCAAAGACCATAGAGAAGGCCATAGAGAGGGTCAGTGTGCCATGAGAAGGAAAACACTGAAAATCACTGCCATAAGTGGTGCTTACCTCCTTCTGAATGCCCAACCCCACCCTGCCAAAGGGCCCCCCTCTTACCTTCTGGGGAGACAACACCAGGCTCTTGACCGGCTGAGCTTGTTCAAATATCTGCAGCTCTTCGATGAGGTGGACACCCGAGGGCAGGACCACTGCCTTGTGGAGCCAACCATGATCTAGACCAAGTCGAAAGCAGGGCAGGCCGTCATGGCAAGGAACAAGCCGAGGGAGGGGTCTGGGGGGCACGCTGGGATCACTCACAGCCTTCTTCTAAGCAACGCTCTAGTCCTCGTGGTGCTTGCGAGTACGTGGCCAACGGCCAGCAAAATTTCAGAAGCAAGAGACCGCTAGGTCAGATTTCTGCTGGTTGCAGCCACACAGCCAGAATTAGGCAGGTTTGCCCAACATCACCTTAGTTGCAGAACTGGGCTTTTCCTGGCACAGGCTTTCATTTTTAAAACAATTACAGTTGGTCTGTGATATCTGGGGATTTGATTTCCAAGGATTTCAGAATCCGTAGGTACAGAACCTACTAAGATACCTCCAAGACCAGACTGGAGTCAAGTCAAGTCACATCCAGTTTAAAGGTAACTTCTGGTTTTTGCCAAAAACCGGAGGTTGCCTTTAAACTGTTCCAGGCTTCATTCGGGAGGCTGCAGAGGCCATGAGGCACACAGCCTCTCTGGGCTTCAGAATACCCCCTAGTCACATTTGGGGAGTTTGGGGACCCTATGCCCACAGGCTTAATTGTCCACGGCTTTCAGCATCTGAAGGGGTTCCAGGAATGGAACCCCCCGTGGACAACGAGGGCTGCCTGTAAAAATAAGAGAAAAGCACGGAGTGTATTCTCTGTCTTGATTACGGACTTCTCCAGCCCAGGTCAGTCTACCCCAGAGAGGCAAAGACTCAGACAGGGACCTTTGTCAGGCCAGACCCTGGAGATCTCTCTGCTAGAGGTGCCAGAGGCTGAACCTGGCACAGGGGCCGGCTCACCTATGAGGCCAGCTGAAGCAGATGCCTACTGGCCTCCTCTCTTCCTCCCCCCCCCCAACTCCCTGGATTAGGAGGAGGACAGAGAGGAAATGAGGAGGAGAAGGGAGTGCTGAGCTGGAACACTGAAGGGGGAGCAGAGGCTGGTGCATCGCCAGAGGAGGGGGGCAGTGTCTGGTGGGCCACCTCAGGGGTCAAGAGGTCATTCACCATCCCTGCCTGGGACCTGTGTGTGTGCAAATTGTGTTTATTCTGTTTTATGTATCTGGATTTTGAAACAAACCATGGAAGTAGGGAAGAAACATATTTAACATATTCCAAAAAAATAATAATATGAGAAGCACCCAGAGGCAGATCTAAGGGAGGGCAAATCTCTAAATGTTGCAAGAAGCCTTACCCTGTCCTGTAAATCCCTCCTCTCCCTTGCTGCTGTAGCCAGTAAGCAACGCCAAGATGTTGCTTTTCCCTGTGAGGATTGGCTAGAACCGTGCAAGAGAGGAGCGATTTCCACTGCAAGGTAAGGCTTCTTGCAAAACTTAGAGCTTTGCCCTCCCTTAGATCTGCCTCTGGAAGCAGCCGTGGGGAGGCACGGTCCCAGCCCCTCTCCCAGCACCCCGTACCTGTCCCGATGTACAGCACTTGGTAGGGCTTGCCGTCCAGACCATGGACCCGCTCCACCACCAGCTGGGTGAAGTTGGCGTCCTTCTTGACCAGCAGGGGCCGGTTGTCCTCCGGCAGCACCACCTCGTCCATCAGCGGGTGCTTCTTCACGAAGTTGAGGGTGTTGTCTGGGAGCTCCAAGGAGCTGTAGATGCCGTTTTGCCGGTGCCAGCTGGTGATGCACTGGGGTGGGGGGGAGAGGGAGACCGCGGGGCGTCAGGCAGAGCCCAACACAGATTGAGCAGACCGACCCTGGAAGAGTGACCCAGCTCAAGCCAGAAGAGAAGGCTGAGCACACTTCCTCCCCTCTTCCCCCCCCCCCACAATCGGGCTAGAAGAGGCATAGTAATCTCTCCCCACCACCCACCACGCACATTCGGAGCGCAATCCTAAACTGGAGTTAGGCCAGCACAGTTAGGCCAGCGCAAGGGCCACTCTAAAGTACGTTTGGACCACTCGGAGTCGGGGAGGATGGCGTGCATCTGAGTGCTGACCTCTCAGAGTGGTCCAAACGTGCTTTACAGTGGCCCTTGCGCCAGCTAAACTGTGCTGGCTTAACCCCAGGTTAGGATTGCGCCCTTAGTCATTTACTCATATTTACAGGAACCACAAAATCCTTTAAAAAAAAAGTTAAACGTATATTTGCATATTTGTCTTTTTATCTTGTTCAGATAAATAAATTTACTTAATTCTGTAATTGTTATGTGATTCAGAGCACAATCCTAACCTGGAGTTAGTTAAGCCAATAGAGATTGACCGGCACAAGGACCACCGTAAAGTATGTTTGGACCACTCTCAGAGTCAGAGAGGCCAGCACGCAGATGTGCGCCATCCTCCCTGACTCCGAGAGTGGTCCAAACACGCTTTACAGTGTCGCTTGTGCCGGCCAAACCTTGCTGACCTAACTGTGCCGGCCTAACTCCAGGATAGGATTTAATTGCACTCTCAGGCTAGAAGAGGCACAGGAATATCTCTTTCTCTCGCTCTCTCTCACTCACTCACTCAGACACACACACGGGCTAGAAGAGTGCAGCATCCAGCAAAGACAATTTATGGTGCTTCTCCCTTTACCAATGAGTCGCGGTAGAAGAAAATGGTGTGCATGTTGTGGATTTTGGTGTTCTCCAAAAGTTAAAAGTGCAGAAAGCGGTGTTATGTGTTTTTAGTCAGAGTTCACACCAGATATTATAATCACTTCAAAAGTGTACTAGGTAGGTGATACCGGCAGATACCCACGCACTCCCCATTAAATCTATCTATATAAAAAAGGGTGTGTGTGTGCGCGTACGCGCCGCATAGGCTCCGCAACGCCTGGATCAATCGACACCAAACTCGGCACGCAGATACCTTGCGGCTTGGCGACAAACGCTGCGGGGGCCTGTGTGTGTGTGTGTGTGTGTGTGTGTGTGTGTGTGTACTTCAACTGATATGTGGTGTCCTGAGGCAATCTATTATGATGTCATTGCTGATGTCACTCTGATTATGACATGCAGAGTATAACCTTTCCAGCACCTGAAGATTTTAAAGTGTTGAACAGCTGCTGAACAGAAGTCCTGCAGAACGGATCTGGGATGTTGGGATCTGGGAGACGCTCCCCACGCCGTTGGAGTCCAGGTTCAGGCCCCGCTCAACGTGGGGGGCGAGAAAGGGTGTGAAACAAAATGTCCGCCATGCCCTGCTGGAACGCCTGGAATGATTGGCCGAGCTGATTGGTAATTTGGTAATTTCGTGTGCAATAGAATCGTAGGATAAATACCTACCCGGGCAACACCGGGTACCAAAAAGCTCGTAATAAATAAAAACCAAGCAAAACTGGTTTTTTTCTTTGGGAGATTTTGGACGCACCATCCTGCCTCTCAATGGGGCATTTCTCTCTGTCCTCTGGGGGTACGTACCGCTCCGGGGCGGGGGCTGGGCACCTGGTCCGAGTAGCGCCCCCACTTCTGTGACTGCTCTTTGTACTCCTTGAAGGGACCATCAAACACGCGTTGCACGTCCTTAATCTGGTACTGACAGACAGCAGACACATCCGTATCTCCCCTGCAGAAGGAGAAAAAAGGTTTAAAAACACTTCGCTTTTTGCAGAGGGTGCTGCTAGCGACCTTTTAAAACGAGTGCCTTTCAGTTGTGTTACTCTGCACTGTTTCTATAGTTTTCTTTTCCTTTGCTGTATTGTGGTTTTCAACTGTTGTTTTAATGCAATTAATTTCGTTTTTCCTTGTTTGTATTGCTTCGTTACGTTATTATTGGACACTGCTTTGTGCGTTTGGAAAAGTGGCTTGTACATCTTGTTAATAAATCAATAAAGGCTGGGAACATTTTATTATTTCGTGCATCAGCCAACGCAGAGGGATCCTTACAGCTAGACTATTCGTCCCCGTGGAAGTGGCAACACAGCTCCCCCACCCCAAGCCTCCAGTTCACCCTTCACCCCCTGTATCCAGCGGCGTTATGCTGCCGGAACTCTGGGCAGGAGGAACGGGTGAGCGGCAGCCCACCCGTTGCGTACCGCTCCGTTTCACGGGGGCGGGAAAGATGGCGAAACGGAGCGGTACGCAACGGGCGGGCTGCCGCTCACCCGTTCCTCCCGCCCAGCATTCCGGCTGCATGACGCCGCTGCCTGTATCCCCTGGCTGTCAGTTCAGCAGGGGAGAGCTGAGATCTACAGCAGTCCTTATTTTCATGTGGTTCTCTGGGGTGGGGGGGTGGCAACAGACAGGCAGAAACTGCTCTCCCCTCCTGCTTGGCCTGGAAAGGAGGAAGAGGCTTTCAGGAGCACAGCGGAGCCAAACACATCCAGCTGGGGTTCCAGGCCATTTCTACAGTGGGTCCTTTTTATCCCGAGATTCAGGACCCACGGATTTAACCTGCTACAGGTCCCAACCCCACAGCTGGAGGACCCACAGAGGACATGGCAGGAATGAGGCTATGGTTGCATTGGGAGGCCCTGCTGGTCCGCAATCCGTGTATTTGTTATCCGCAGGTTTCGGTACCCGTGGCAGGTCCAGGAATGTATTCCCCCGCCCCCCAGATACTGAGGTCAGACCTGTATACAGCACACCCTGCACACTTGCAAGATGTCTCACTCCACTTGAAAAGTTTGTGTTGCCGTTCTCCCGTCCTCCCCTTCCTTTGCGTTTCACCATCTACCCAGGCGCTGCTCAGCCATGGGGCAGAAAGGAAGGGGGGGGGTCTACAAGACACTGCAGTTGGATCTCCAAACTGTGAGAGTCATCATTACCCCCTCCCTCCGCTTCGATTTTTTTTAAGGTTTCCAGAGCAGTACCCCCGGGGAAATCCCAGAGGCAGCCCTTTGCCGCCTTACCAGCGAGCCTGGAAGACCCCGAAGAAGGCGGTGTCGTGCCAGTGGTCGCCGCCCAGCGTGTAGACCCCCTGCAGCCGATTGAAGTGCAGCTGCTGCTCTGGAATGGAGCACACCAGCCGGGCCTTGAGGAAGGTGGTCCACCTCTTCTGCAGCGTCCGGGTGCCACCAACATCCCCCTGTGCGGGATGGAGAACTGTCAGGAGGCAGCATGACTTTGTTCTGCGTGCCCACTCATTCCACATAGACCAGACCCCAGTTGTCGCTTCTATGGGTTCTAACTAACATTAGAGGGGAAAAGAGCATCCTTCTATCCACTCTCTCCCTCTTCATCCCATGTAGAAGTCTCAGGGCACAATCCTAACCTGGAGTTAGGCCGGCACAGTTAGGCCAGCACAAGGGACACCGTAAAATATGTTTGGACCACTCTCCGAGTCAGAGAGACCAACACACAGATGTGCACCATCTTGTTGTTGTTGTTCAGTCGCTAAGTCGTGTCTGACTCTTGGCGACCCCCTGGACCACAGCACGCCAGGCCTCCCTGTCCTCCACTAGCTTCCTGAGTTCGCCCAATTTCATGTTCATCACTTCGGTGACACTATCTAACCATCTCATCCTCTGCCGCCCCCTTCTCCTTTGGCCTTCCATCTTTCCCAGCATGAGGGTCTTTTCTAAAGAGTCCTCTCTTCTCACGAGGTGGCCAAAGTACTTGAGCTTCAGCTTCAGGATTTGTCCTTCCAGGGAGCAATCAGGCTTGACTTCCTGTAGGATTGACGATTGGATCTCCTTGCAGTCCAGGGGACTCTCAAGAGTCTTCTCCAACACCATAATTCGAAAGCATCTATTCTTCGGCGCTCTGCCTTCCTTATGGTCCAGCTCTCACAGCCATACATTGCTACTGGGAAAACCATAGCTTTGACTATGCAAACCTTGGTTGGCAGGGTGATGTCTCGGCTTTTGATTAAGTTGTCTAGGTTCGCCATAGCTTTCCTCCCAAGAAGTAAACGTCTTTAAATTTCATGGCTGCAGTCACCATCTGCGGTGATCTTGGAGCCCAGGAAGATAAAGTCTGTCACTGCTTCCATTTCTTCCCCTTCTATTTGCCAGGAAGTGATGGGAGTGGTTGCCATGATCTTAGTGTGCACCATCTACCCTGACTCAAAGAGTGGTCCAAACATGCTGTACAGTTGCCCTGGTGCCAGCCCAACTTTGCTGGCCTAACTCCAAGTTGATTGCGCTCTCCGTCACGTCACCTTGTCTCCGTACTTTTTTCCAGATGTGGCCAGACGGAGAAAAGGTGGACAGGTCAATAGTGACTTCTGGTCATGATGTTGTCTTTTCTGGTGCCAGACAAAGACCTTTTTATTCTTCCAGGCATTTTAACTGCTGCCCTGAAACCTGCTCTCTTAACTCTCTCACCTTCCAGTTATGTCCTGACAGTTTACGAGGCTAAAGCCTCGCTAGTTTGAGTGGCAAAAGGGCGTTCGGTATCCTCTGGGCAGATGTGGGCAACCTTTTCGGGTAAAGGGGCGAGATCAGTGGTGTCATCCTACCGGTACGCTGGGCGGGACATCCGGGTGATCGGCAACCTGCCCATCACATACTGCAGCGTTACGCTGTTTGCGTAACCAGTTATGCCACTTGCGTACGTTACGTAAACGGCCTAACGCTGCGGTATGCGACGGGCGGGCTGCCGATCACCCGGATGTTCCGCCCAGCGTACCGGTAGGATGACACCACTGGGCGGGATATATGCTGATGACAAAATAGCGGAGGATTCAGGCCCCAGAGTTCCCGGAAGCAGCTGTGCAGCGCTCAGTTTGGGAGCCAATTCGCTGCACTGAGTCCGTGAGCCTGGGCAGGCAGCCCAGCCGTGCCCTGACCCGGGCACGGCAAAGTGGATGGGAGGCTTTGATTCCAAAGTCAGGGGCTGCACAGGCTGGACCATTTGGGGTTTGGATAGCAGGCCAGATTCAGCCTGTGGGACGTAGTTTGCCAGCCCCTGAGCTGGGGCAATCCCCTTGTCTCCCAGTGGAGCGGTTTCTGCTTCCGGAGACGTCCTGTGAGCGGTTCAGAATGCTGGCACGAGGGCTGCCGTCCGTCGGCCACAAGAGGCCTCCCGGCACTCACACCCACCTTGCACACGCGGGCCACGCGGGCCACCACTTGCTCCGTGTCGCAGTCGTACTCCACAGCCCGCTCGCTGAAGAAGAAGTAGACTTTGCTGTCGTCCCCGCTGTCGACACCTCGGTTCTCCTGCACGTACGCCGAGCCCACAAAGTGGGGCTCTGTACACGGACAAGGGAGAAGGGTCACACTTTGTAGCCAAGCAGAGACCTGCTTCCAGTGGCGTTATTCACCTGGTATGCTGGGCGGGACTTACCTTTGAGCGGCAGTCCGCCCGTTGCGTCACGCCGCGTTCCGCCGCT